>JAQZBX010038160.1:0-23516 GCA_029593785.1 Cabassous unicinctus | reverse complement strand
CCACTTCATTATAAATTGTAACTTCTTTTTCATAACAAATTTTTTATTATCATATTTATCTGCTTTTGTGATAAAAATCTGTACAGGGACAAAGCAATTAAAAGTTGCTGAAAATAATCAAAATGCTGCCTCCTACTCTTTTGCTCCTATTAGTCTCCTATTAGTCTTCCCTTCCTGGACTCCCTTCACCGTGGTTTTTAGTCATGTCTTTGGTGAGATTGTTTTCACAACAGCTCCAAATGCCCTGTTTCATGGTGCCATGAAAATGAGAAATTCTCACACTCAGACCACTGTTTTCTCCAGTGGACCCTGGTGGAAGCACCATGTCATCTTTAGGGGTAGAAAACTCAATGCCCTTCAGTCACCATTACCTCACCCCTGGGTAAAGGGTGAGATTCACCCACGGCGGAGTCCACAGCACATATATGATGAAGGGAAAATGTGATCAGCCGTCCAACCTCCCCATCTCTTCCCATTTTCACCAACGCAGTAAACTCTCTCTTTCCCCTCCCCAGGCACAAGGTGTTCCTCTCACCAACCCATCCAAAACTGCCTTCAACAGAACCTCGATAAAGACCTTTGCAAAAGACTGATTTCTCTGTATAGCTATTTCTTCCCCCGGGATATTTGCATGATTGTAGAGGCCAATGCCTCTGTCCCAATTTAAACAGATAAATGACCTAATTATGAAATGGATTCCCATAATCAGTTGATTAGATCCCTGATTTCCTTTCATGAACCTAGTTTTTCTCTTTAGTAATTTTATATGAACTCTTCTAGAACCAGTTTATATCTTTTATTAAAGTAGAATTCACATAACATAAAATTAACCATTTTAAAGCAAACAATTCAGTGACATTTAGTATATTCACAATGATGTGTCTAGTTCCAAAATATTTTCATGACCCCAGAAGAAAACCCCATACCTATTAAGCAGTTACTTCCAATTCCTCTCTATCCCTGGCTCCCGGCAACTAAAATTGTACCATTATACATTCCCACAAGCAATGTATGAAGCTTCCAATTTCTCCACATCCTTACCAAAACTTGTTATTTTCCTTTATTATTGTTATTTTTTAGCCATCTCTATGGGTGTAAATTGGTATCTCATTGTGGTTTTGATTTGCATTTCCCTAATGAGTAACAATGTTGAGCATTGTTTCATGTGCTTTTTCTGGCATTTGTATATCTTCTTTGGAGAAATGTCTATTTAAGTCCTTTGCCCATTTTTTAATTGAGTTGTTTGCCTTTTTGTTGTTGAGTTGTAAGAGTTCTTCATGTATTCTGGATACTAGACTCTTACCAGGCAAATGATTTGCAAATATTTTCTCCCATTCTGTATGTTGTCCTTTCTCTCTTGATTATGTCCTTTGATTAACAGATGTTTTTAGTTTTGATGAAGTCTAATTTATCTATATTTTCTTTTGTTGCTTGTGCTTTTGGTGCCATATCTAAGACTGCATTGCCAAATCCAAAATCATGAAGACTTAATCCTATGTTTTCTTCTAAGAGTTATAGAGTTTTAGCTTTTAAATTTAGGTTGTAGATCCATTTTCAGTTAATATTTGTATATGGTGTGAGGTAGGGGTTCACGCTCATTCTTTTGCATGTGGATATCCAGTTGTCTCAGCACCATTTGTTGAAGACACTATTTTTTCTCTATTGAATGGACTTGGAACCCTTATCAAAAATCAGCTGGCATAGAGGTATGGATCTATTTCTGGACTCTTGATTCTATTGCATTGGTTTATTTGCCTGTCATTATGACAGTACCACACTGATTACCCTAGCTTTGTAATAAGTTTTGAAATTGAGAAGTGTGAGTCCTCCAACTTTGTTTTTCTTTTTCAATAATGTTTTGGTTTTTCTGGGTCCCTTGCAGTTCAATATGAATTTAAGGATTGACCTTTCCATTTCTGCTTAATAAAGGGTCCTTGTAATCTGTTTATATCCTTAAGAAATCTCTTGAGCTAAGAGCTACATGATTTCATGATACAGTGTAAGAAAAAAATTGGTTTTCATTGAAAACCAGGGTAACAACTCCCCCTATTGAAAACTCTTCTATCCAGCAACTTGATTCTTTGAAACAATTGAGAACCAGGAGACAAGCAAAAAATAATAATATAAAAATAGCAAAATCTTTGTCATAATGTCCATGCACATATATAGAGGAGAGAAAAGACACTTACGCTCTCACCCAGATCCATGTACTCTGGTTATCTGGTTTCAAAAGCCACAACAGATAATAAGTAACAAACAAGAAGGGAAAGAAACAGACCCAAGTGCAGCTGAGAGAAATGACAGTTGCCCATCAGGATGGAAAGATACCAAACACATTTAATTCATAAATCTCAGCCCTCTGGGTCTGCATGGTGTTGGGACAAAGCATGTAAATTGTTCACTAGGGGAGAGGGATCACCAGCCTGGAGACTCAGGGCTGGGCAAGCAGTGGGGTGGGAGGACCTAGAGGAACCCAAACATGAAAGTAGACTGGGGTGAGGCCGGCGAGGTGATTAGAACTGACTCCAGTCGCAGATCCCAGGGAGAGGAGACAGCATGACACCCAGGCATTAGGGCAATGGCACAGAGGGCCCTGGCAGTAGGTGAGAAAGTTCAGGCACAGGACTGTGCCCCTTTGGGAATCTGGGAAGAACAAAGTGGGAGCCCTAGACTGGAAAGAAATCATGCAAGAGAAAACATGATCATGACCCTGTTATAGGAGTATGGGTGCTACCCAGAGGCTTGGAGTGGCACACAAAGCCAAAAAAGGTCTAATTGTGCAGTTGTCCCGAGAGAGCTAAATTCCTCAAATCAGGACCTCCAAAATCCCTGTAAGAACAGGATTGTAGACAGAGAGCCAGGCAGGGCATATTATACTAATTGATTTCCATAACAATGCCCAGGAGTCATCAAGAAAATGATGAATTCCATTTAGTTTAGGAAGGTGAGAAAAGTTTATTGGTATGGAGAGGTATGAGCTATATATAATGCAGTAAAAAAAAATGTGAGAGAAAAGATTACCAAATAATTTACTTATATTGTACTCCTATTCTGTGTATTATGTTCAACATATATATCACCAGGGAGAAGTCCACAAGGATAGACATCAAAATGTTAGCATTGTTATCTCCGGGGCTGGGAAGGTTTTAATCTAATTTATGACTTATTTCCTTGTCTCTCTTTTACAATTTTCTACAACCAACAAGTGCCTCTTGTGTAGTAAAAATGACAAATGGAAAAAGGAAAAGAAGTCTGTAGAGTTGGCAATGCATTTTTTAAATATTTCCAGGTACTTGATGAAAACTTTTTAAAAACCCTCAACCATCCAGACATCCTGATGACCTAAGGTGATTCATGCCTCTAGAAATCATAGACAAATATGAGATTTTCTTTTATCTATGAAATGAGAAGCTCAGTTGAAACCACCTCTAACAGAGACTTTGTTTACTGCTTCCGCCTGCAATATTTTGGCCTGTTCTTGTAAGGAAAAGGTTACAGGAGATTAAATACCCCCAGTTAGATTAACCCAATTGTGTAAAAACATCACGGTTAAGAGCTATGTCTTCAACCTCTTTTGTCTTCACCAGTAGAGTATCTACCTGTGGTTGAGTTGCTAGGCCCTTTGGAAGCTCATCACCACTCAATCCACAAAACCCACATGTGGGGAGCTCCACATGTTTTCAGTAGTTAGAATTTTCTCCACCTATATGAACCTGGGTGACCTCTCTGAGCCTCAGTTTCTTCTGTCAATTGCCTACCTCTCAACATTCCTGCTACATGAGATCACTTGGAAACACTTCTTCAATTTCAGCTACCTGCTCTCACCCATTTCTGCAAAAGTAGAATGATTTAATTCTAACCTCTTTACCCACAATACTTGATTTGACTGTGATATATGGGCCCCCAGTCAGGGGTCTTAAAATCTTTTGTAAATAACAAATCATTCAAATATAAGGAACTCAAAGATCTTTGACCAAAGGCAGACTCAATAATCCATAGAACTGCCCTGTTAGAGGTCAGGGAGTTGGGGATAAATCCAAACTAGTCCCAGTGGTTCTCATTTGTTCCAGTAAAATCTGGAGAAGGGAATTTTATTGGTCATGGCTCATAAAATAATAGATACTGCATCTTAGAAATACTTGCAATTAGTTCAGATCAAATGCTCCAGGGCTTGGGCCAGGCACCATGGTTGGCCTGTTTCCTTTTTGCAGTAGCAATGACAGATTGCCATGTTAAAAACCTTAGCATATTTGTTTTTTGGTTTGTTTTTTTTTAAGATTTAACAAAATTCACTGCAAATCAAAGCATGTTCATATTTTTTATTGGGTCTGAAGAATATAGAAATGTAGGGTGCAAAGTAAACAAATTGAAAATTAAAGAGTCAGTTGGAATCTGAAGTTATTTTCTGATTCTTTACCTGAGGTCAATAAACCTGCCATGTGCATTTGGGTAGAAATTGCAATAACCAATACCCAAATAATTACAAATGTTTTTCAAGCCTGAAGTTTGTAAACAGCCTTACTTGCTTCTGCCTCAGGGCCTTTGCACTGGCTGTCCCCCCACACACACAGTTCTGCCTCCAGATAGTTACCTGGTTGACTTCTCATCTCTAAACCCTCACCTCAAATGTCGCCTTCTCAGAGCAATCTTTCCTGATCACACAATCAGTATCGTCTTTATCTGTTCCCTCTGTCCCTACCAGTCCCTCTATCACATTTTACTGTTTTACTTTCTTCCTAGCACTTCCTCCTACCTAAAATAATCTTGTTTGTGGTTTACCTGTTTACTGACTATGTCCCCCCACTAGAATATTAGCTGTATAAGAGCAGGCACTATATCCTTAGTACCTAGAACAGTGCCAGGTATGAGACAGGGACTCAGTAAATATATGCTAAATTATTGATTCCACTTGTTTCCACCTTTGTCTCAGCATCCATGTTTCTTTCATTTGGCCCGTGTTTAGATAAGAGACCTACCATATCTTAGCTAGAATACTTTCTTTCCTTAATTTCCTGTCCTAGAGTGGGCATAAAATATATTGGGTCAAAGTGATTCCAAACACATTTGGAAGCACTTGTTTTCTATAAATAAATCCATGTTAGTACAGGGATAAATTCTGATCAGATGATAATACTTAAATGTTCTTTGAAGACCTGAATTTAGAAGATGTTGTTGTTTGCATATTTGTAATTTCTAATCTGCACACTTCCAAAAAGTATCTGATCAAAAACATATAATACCTTACACAGACCCAATAAAATAAACACCAAAATCCATGCAGAATAAAAGGAGATTAAGATACTGAAGGTTTCTGCTAATATCATTTCTACAATTGTTCATTAAATTTAACCATGAAGTTAGAAAAGGAAAGAGTAGGTTCTGTAAATCTCAATGCCTTGCACTGGGGAGAGAATCAATGTGTCACAAATGACTGCTCTTTCTCTTTCATGTATTTACTCAATCAACAAAGATGCACTGCTTGCCTCCTAAAGGATTATCATATTATAACGATAATCATATCATTACAATATGGTAAATATTATATTAGAATCATGCAGAAAGTGCTATGGAAATAACAGAAGAGCGAGTGTTCCACCCTGCCAAAAAGAAGGACCTTACAGGGAGATTGTGTTGGCTCTGGGTTGGGAAGGGGCTTACCAGTGAGAGAGAAGTCTTTGTCAGAGGCCGAGTGGTGTGAATGAGTGTGTCAGGTTCTAGGAACAGCAAGTTATTCAGAGTAGCTGGATCAGTAAGAGTCCAATGAAAGTACACACTAACTAATGTTTTTTTGAGGATTTACTGTGTGCCCAGGTATTGACCTTCACAGGGATGCTACAAGGCAAATGTTTTTATGAATCTCTGTTTACACTGGAGGAAACTGAGACTTTCCCAACTGATGGGCAGGCTCTTTCTCCAACTGCCTGAGCATGCTCCTGGCCAAGAGCCTTCAACTGTCAGCA
Source organism: Cabassous unicinctus (assembly GCA_029593785.1). Lineage (NCBI taxonomy): Eukaryota > Metazoa > Chordata > Mammalia > Cingulata > Chlamyphoridae > Cabassous > Cabassous unicinctus. Next base: position 17,556 of record JAQZBX010038160.1, on the reverse strand, counting down.
ACCTCCTCATCCAAAACCTCTCCCGAGGCCATACCCCTTTCCAGGATTTCCCATAGCCAATGATTTACTGATGTGGGATATAAAGGCCCAACTGGGGGCCACTCTTTTGGACCATTTTAACTCCAACGCTCCTCCAGAGGGGTGGCAGAGGCTTTAGGCTTGCATTGCAGTTCAAATTCCCCCTCTGCTCACTCCTGCTTCCTCCTTCTCCCTTTCTCAGGGGTCCATCCCAAGGGCACTCCTTCATCAACACCCTACACACTGAACTTTCAGAATCTGCTTCCTGGGAAACCCACCTGAAGTACTAAGTAACTCGGTCAAAGTGACAGGGTGGTGGAGCCTCGTCTAGAACCCAGTTCCAAATATTTATCTCACCATTTTAGCATCATCATAGAGTTTTACTGTTTGAAGGGACCATAGTACTTACGAATTCCGGGTTCTCAGGCTTTAGTGTGCATCGGCACTACCGATGAAACATGGATCACTGGTCCTCACCCCGCAGCATTTCTAATTCGGTAGGTCTGGGTGGGGGCTGAGAATTTGCATTTCTAGCAAGTTCCCACGTGATGCTGATACTACTGGCCCCTGGACTATGCTTTGAAAACCACTGTGGAAGAAAGCCCGTTTCTTCTAGGCCTACTCCAGAGAATCCAAGCATCCATGGGACTGGCCTTTGCCTAAACCCTTGCAGAGCTATCAGGGGAGGGAGGAAATCTTGATTTCTCCAGTCCTTGGAGCAGTGTAAGGAATGATTGATGGGAGGGCCTGTTTATCGGGGGAAGCTAACTCTGTCACATACAGCCCTCACTCTGTGGCTTAACAGCTGGTCAGGGACCATGTTTTGAGAACCACTGATCTAGTTCAACCTTCTCATTTTGCAGACAAAGAAATGGTGGCTCAGGCAGGCCAAGACAGCATGAACATTGGGCTGTTGGCTCAGGAAGAGAATCCAGTGACCTGACTTCCATTAATTTTGCCACATTCTTTCAAGCATTAACAGTTACCCAGTTTCTACCTATACATGGGCAGCCAATAATTGATGTGATCTCAATAGTCACCAGTATTGGCAAGACATTTTTTAAAATACTCTTGTCTTTGTCGATTGGATAGATTGGTTTCTTCAATGAGTGACTTCATGTTCTCTTCTCCCTAAATGCAGAAAATTCTGATACGACTTTGCTTTTGCTCTTGGTGAGATTACGCTTTATGTTTTTTAACCTATGTTCGGTTTTATTAATGGGAACTTCCCAAACGATTTTTATATTTTCTTGGCTTACGGCTCCTACAGGTAGTGGTTCTTTCTGTTAGCTTAATGGTTTTAGAACAACCTATAACCAATATATTTTGTGAGTGAAAAAGGATTTTATTTACCTCCGAGCAGTATGGTCATGTTTTTTTGCCTTCTCTCTCATGTACTTGTCCTTCCATTTCTACAGAATCATATTTTCTCTCATAATTTGGGCTGTTAGTTTTTCGTAATGGCCTGGTTCTCTCCGAGCACTTCCACCGCAGCAAAGCTGAAGGAGGTGTGGCAGCTGCTACTGTCATATGTGTGGAATGGCATCGCTAAACCATCATCCAGATTCCCCCTTCCACTCTTTAGAATGACGTGAACCCCAGTAGATGTTCGCCCAGGGCTCATACAGACACCCACATAAATATGGATGTGGAGTTTTCTTCTGCACATAGTCTGAATCAGGGGTTCTTAATAAGGGGTCTGTGAGCTTAAATTAAAATTCAAAAAAACACTATTTTTGTGGGGACATGTTGTGCAGGTGTGATATATTTGTTAAATAATACACAGTATAGTACGAACTTAGTAAGGGGTCTGTGGTTTTCACCTGATGGCAAAGGGGTCCATGGGACAAAGAAGGCTAAGAACTCCTGGTCTAAATGGTACATCTGACTCTTCTGTAAATTTCGGAACAGAAATGTTCTAAGGTTCAACTGCAGTCCGACAACTAATAGGTTGAATTTTGTTGGTCTTTGGGAAAAAATAATGTATGACCTAAATGCGGTACTTTTGTTTTGTGGAAAGAACAGCCTATCTTCCTGGCTAGTTTTCTTCTACAACAGCTGTTCAGTGAATAAATTTTATGAGGCAAGCAAGCCATTATGCATAATAATAAAATCAGTAACAGCTTAAACAAGGCTCTCCATTTGCCCATGGGTTGATAAAACCAAGATATCATGCATAATATTTGTTATAAAAACATTTTAATATCCAATGTGGTTACTGGGATGCAAGGAAGAGGAGGCATATGTATTGCTCTTTACGAGTGATAAATTGAACTGGTTGGACTCAGTAAAAGTTTCTTTAGTTTCAATTCAGGAGTAAAATAGCCCAAAGTTATTAAGACGTCCATCTACTCTAGGCAGATTCTCGGAGATCTGAGATCTTATCATAAACTAGTACAACCCACATACTTAACTTGTAAAATTATAATTTATAAATAACAGCTCAGTCTGAATGCATGGAGCCAGCCATAGATAGAATGGTGGTCCATCATAAACAGCTTTGTAAATTTTTGTCACAAAGAACATTCTATATTTTATAAGATTATGGCTTGGTTTTTATTATTCAAAGTTCAGTTGTTAATTTTTGGCCAGTCAGCAGCTTAGATTTCCCTTTATAAATGAAAGTACTTTATGACTTGACGACCATCAATTAGCGTTGCTTCCCAAGCTGCAAAGCTGTAATAGCTACTTTCATTATACTGCAAAAGGATATGAATATTTAGGAGTTTTCATAACAACAGTTTGCTGAGAAATAGCTCAGTAAATACTCTATACCATATGAACATGTGTTCACTGCTTGTACATGTGCTTACTAATCTATATTTTCCCACCTTCATTTTCCTCAGAATTTTCCTCATTCCATCTCCTGCCCTAACTGCTCTGGATATTCAGAACATACCAAGTTTCCTAATATTCCCCAAAATCCTACGCTGCTTCTTTCTTTTTCTCTAACTGCCCTTATTCTCCCATCTGCTTAGTTGGTCTGCCATTTATTCAGGAGCTCCTAAGACTTCTTTTATGGAGCCTCTCTGGCACTTCTCTGTCCCCCACAGAGTTAGCCAGTTCCCCAATGTTCCATGGTTCACTGAACGTAACCCTACCCCAGCTCGTGCATGATGGCTCTTAATTGTCTGTCTGCATGTGTCTCCCCCAGGCTCTGGAAGCTCTCTGGGGGAAAGACCACACCACTGTGCCTGCCTGCTTGCTGAATGAATGAACAGGGAACTAGACAATGTTTCCATGTTCCGAGATGCACCCAGTCACACATTTCCTCCTAGCTAAGGGCAGCCCTCTGTTCCTGTCTTTGGTCCCTGTGGTCTCCTGTTCTCCTTTTCCTCCAAACTGACCCACCCCATCCCAAACCCAACTCAGTCTCCGGAGTGATCATTCTAAAATTCAGATCTGATCACATCCCTCTGCCATTGCCTATGGAATGAAAGACAAACCCCATAAAATTATATACAGAGTTCCCCACAAACCCAAGCCTTACCTCTTCCTTGGCTCCTTCTCTTCTTTCACTGTTTGTTCTCCCAAAAATATCAAAAGTGCAAAACTAGTGGCTACACCTACACAAAATGCTGTTTCTCACTTTCCGGTCTTTTGACTACACAATTCCCGGTGGTTGAGATGAATTTTCGTTTCCCCTTGTCACCTCCTCCCCTAATCGACATCTGCTCATCCTTTAGGACCCAGTTACCAAGTTGTCTTCTCCAGAAAGCCTCCCCTAGTTCCTCAAGGCCTGGCAGAGTGTCCCTCTCCTGTGCTCCCCTGTGCCCGGTGCTGGCTCTCTTACAGCACTGCTACAATGGGTGGAAATCAGAGGTGACAGGACTAGACTGGAAGTACCCCAAGGCAAGAGGCTCTTGTCTCATTCATCTCCGTGTAGCTGGGGCCTGGAGGGGCACGGAGTGGGTAGTCAGGAAATAGCTGATGACCAGAATTGTCCCAAGATTCCCTAAAGGCAAAGGTGCTTGGCCTTTCTTTTGAACCCACAATAGCACCTATTTCCCTGTGAGGGATAGAGGGGGACACAACAAGTGTTGGGAACTAACTTGAATAAAATTAGGCATGGGCAGGTAAAGAGCAGATTGTGCTTCTCAATGACGAGAAAGTAGAAAAACACCAACTACTGTACCGCAGCAATAACACATTTCTAAAAAATAAGTATAATATTTTCTTTTTTCAACTCAGGAGTGCTCCCAATCACTTGTTTAAACTAGATGATAGAATAAAAAAATACAGAAAGAGTAATTTTAATATATCAACAAAGGCACCTAACCAATGTGCCATGACAATAGGCAATTGCTAAGAGCAGCACTACTGTACATAAGTAAGAAAATAGCATGAAACTCAATAAAAAGAGAGATTTTCAGGTTATTGAATGGAGGACTAGACAAAAAGGAAATGAGATGTGTAGGGTTGTAGTAACACAGTATTTGTCTACATATAACTTGGATAAAATCTGATTTAGAGTTGGCATATTTCCATAATGTGACCTCTCTACTTCCAAATCAAATGTTTTAGGCTAAAAGCTAATTTTTCCCCCCTCAACTCTGGGTTTGACTCTTTTATTGGTAAATTTTAAAATTAAAAAAAAAGAAATGCGCCCCTTTGGAGAGCTTTCTAACAGTTTGCCACTAAATCACAGCGAGTCGGCCAGCCGTGTTTATTTCCTTCCTGTCCCTCCAGGGGTTCCCCGTGCTCATTCACGGTGCATCTCATTGATCATCCTGCATTACTGGGACCCCAGCCCCTTGCTGAGCCTACCTCTTTCTCCAGTGTACTTCTAGAACATTCTCTAGGGTGTCCGCATGTGCTCAGGAGCAGTCCCCTCTGGACGCCTTTCAGTGCTATCCAGGGTCTATGATGCCCTCAGTCAAGCCTCGTGGCTGACCCAGAAGCCAGGGTCCTGCAGGAGCCACAGTCACTCACATGCTTCAGTGGCCCAACACCCCCTTAGGTCCAACATAGAGAGCCTCACTAGTGGAGAGCACAAGTGGAGAGCCGCACAAGTGACACCCGCGTCACTCTCCATCGCCTGGGCCTCGAAGCAGCATTGTTTGTGCCTAGCAGCAAACAGAGTCCATCCTTTTCTGGGAAAATCAGCTCCTGCAGTTTGGCCCATGCTGCTCTCTACCCGGGCCTTGGCTCTAGTCCACGAGGCTGGCCTGGGGGTGTAAGTTACAGAGCCCACCTCCAGCTCTACCACATCCCAGTGACAACAAGTAGAAGCCCTTGTTCACTGCCACCTTATCCTTCAGCTCCAAAATAACCTCCAAGAGATTCAGCCCCCCATCCAGCCCTGTTCCCACCAACTCTACGCATGCAATTTCTAGGGATGTCAGAGGGCTTTTGGCCCAAGATTTCAAGGGAAGAGCTGGGCCTTCACCTGTAGATGCTGCCATAGTTGAGTCTTATGTCCTGTGATATTGCAAACTAGTCAGAAAAATGATGAAGAAGAATTTAGACAAATTTGTCTCCAAAATTTTTACTCTTTTCTATAAATGTTAAATGGTCAAACTCCCACCAAGGTTTCAGTCAAACCCATGTGGTTTAGAGTCACTCTTTCGTATATTCATTCAATAAACATATATTGAAGGCCTACCTCATGTCAGATACTGTTGAGGCAGTGAACCAAAGTTTACATTCTGGGAAGAGAGAAAAGGAGATTCAACAAATAATTGATAATATAATGTCAGACTCTAATAAATGCTAGGAAACAAATTGGGAGACCAGAGACTGAAACATTTCAAAAATGTTTTATTATGGAAAATTGCAAGCATTTATAAGTACAGAAAAATTAGTATAATGAATCCACATGCATCCATCACCCAGCTTCATCCATCTCCTCACGCTTCCCACCCCACCAAAAATTCATTTGAAATAAACCCCAGACATCAGATCATTTGCTCTTCAAATGTTTTGGGATGAAACTCTAAAAGAAAAGGAATGCTATTTAGACAGAGTAGTCATGGAAGGTGTCTCTAAAGAAGTGACCTGAGAAAATGAGATGTGGGAATGGTTAAGAGAGTTCCAAAAGTAGGAACAGTTAGTGCAAATGCCCTGAGGTAGCCAAGGATCTGCAAGATTTGCAAGAAGGCCAGGGCAACTGCCCTGGAGGGAGTGAGGGGGAGAGAGGACTCAACCCTAAAACAGCGGTATGACCAGAGGTTCCTAGAAGGACTATGCCTTTATTATAACAAGGTTTGGGTGGTGCTTACTATATGCCAGATTCTGTTCTAATGTTTGCATACATTAACAACCCTGTGAGGTCGTTACCACTTTACCACTTGACTTTCCTGACACTGGCAGCCTCAGAATTTGAACCTAGCCAACATGGATGCTGAATTCAAGCTCTTACTGCTTGCACTGTGCTGTTTTCCCTTCAAGGTAGAATGGCTCATTAGTTGTAAGTGACATTTCCTTGCAACTATGAACGAGTTTAGAGCACAAACTTAGAGCTGCCTCCCCCAGGTCTCTGAATCCACAATCTCTTCTCCCACTGACCTCCAGTCCCAGCCTGCCACTCCTCTCCACATCTGGATACTACTCCCTAGCCTAGCTCATCTTTTCCTACTTCCCTTCCCACCAGAATCTCTTTGACTTGAAGTCCCATGAGAGCAGGAAACATGTCAACCTATACCATTCATGCTGTCTCCCCTCACACAGTGCCCTAAACATAGTGAGTACAAATAAATGTTTGTCAAATGAAGAAATGAATGGAGGAAAAGGAAGCAATGTTGGTGCTGGAGGAATGTAAAGGTTCCACCCAGATCCCCTGGGACCCCGCTTGTCCGGGTACTACTCCCCACCCTTTGGTGCGTTTTCAACCACCACCTCCCCCAGCACTTCTTCCAAGGACTCCCTCAGGCTCCTGGAACTATTTACCCCAAGAGCAAAAAGCCAACAGTCCCTGGGGGTTTAGACTGTGAAAGCCCAGATTCCTTGCCTTGGGGAGGACAACCCTGAGGCACCTGCAGAATCAGCCTTCCTTCCTTCCTGGCTTCTAGGTAGCCCAACCTTAATCATTAGGATAGAAGAGTGGCTATTAAAGCTTATTAAAAAAAAAAAAAAAAGTAGGATTCTGGATTATAAAAAAATATTCCTCCATTAGCCAATATGGCTGTGTATCAGGGTATTAATAGAAAATTACCAAAATAATGATAAAATAAAACATAATTGACTCTAAAACGATGCTGAAATCAATGTGTCTTTACACTGATGGATCAAAAGGCATTTTAGGAAGTTGTAGTGCCTCAGAGTCATCATCACAAATCTCAGGTATTCCAGCCCCAGAAACTTCTCTGCATGGTTAATAGAAAGTTCTGGTTGACAGAAAGTTGGATGGTCATCATCTAACTTAGTGCCATCTCTACAGGGAAGTGGGAAGGAAGCAAGCAGCAAAGCTTGGCTCAATGTTAAAACACAAAACTGATTTCTAACTGTTAGGAGGGTTTTATAACAGTTAGTACTAATCATGGGACCAAGGAGGGAAAGACAAGCAGGATAAAATAGATGTCAAGTTGTGAGCAGATGTGGCTCAAGCAGCTGAGCGCCCACCTCCCACATGGGAGGTCCCGGGTTCCGTTCTCGGTGCCTCCCAAAGAAAACAAACACCGAACAGACAACAAGCAAAAACAACGAGCAGACAATGAGAAAAATACATGTCAAATGGGCCATTGGGGTGAATATGGTCGCCCTCCCAACATGTATCTACTGGTATTTTCTTGACCTTTTAAGAGAAGAATTGAAGGTAACAAGTGGAAGAAAGAGTCCCAAGGAATCAATAGACACATATTCACATATGCCTAAAGTCCAGGACCTACCTAATTTATGTAAATGACCTCTAAAAGCTGCATCTGCACCCCTGTTTTTAGGCAGCCACAGCTGAATCATTTCGGACTTTAAATGAGGATTGAATTGTGATGAATGAATTTATGAACATCCTCATTTAAAAACAAACAGCACAACAGTTCCAGATTTCTCAACTGAAAAGTTAGTAGTAAAAAGAGCTGCTCCAAAATCCATACTCTATAAAATCCACATAGCTCATGGGAAAAATGATAAAACTATAGATCATGGGCAGTTATGCTCCAAAGAAAGATCGTGAGCCTGCTGCATTCCTAAGACTTTCTTGGAAAAAAGAGAATGGTGCCCCAGGTGCTCGGCATAAGCAGAGGAACATAATACATTTAATATCTAAATTGCCTCATCATGCTACCATCTTTTTGTAACTAAGATTTATAATAATAGAAAAGCGTAATCAGCAAATTTTCATGAGAAGCATTGTGACTACTAATGCTCAGATACAAGAAATCTAACTTCTTTACCAAACTGCAGGATGTGAATCTTTTGGAGAAAGAAAAGATGGAGCAAAACTCGGGGAAAAACAGCCTTCCCTCATACAAGGACATCATCTTTGTAACTAAGAAAACTTGGGAAGATTCCCTTCAAAGGTTTCTTTCTTGTCACCATTTTGCAGCCACAGAAAACAAAGATAAACACAAAAGCGCTATAGATTTGGGATGTGGACTCATTTACATTATGAGATGAGCACCCAGTATCCATATTGATGTGTGGATGTAGAAATAAACCATTGCAAATCCTAAGGGAATTTTTTTTAACTCTCTGCCTACATACCCTCACCATCGATTCAGCAACTGTGGGGTAGATTCACTCACAATATTTTGACACAAGGCAAGAATTAAACTCCAAAATGGGGATCCTTGTGGAAGCCTAACAAATGATGTAAACTATTTACTAGAATAATGTCCTATAAAGAGCATATATATAAAGAATGTCTTCTCTGCTTGCTCTGTCAGCTACCAACTCCAGCCTCAGAATCAAAACACTACTTCTTCTATAAATTCCTCTCAACACTTCCCATCAGATAAGAGGGAACCAGGACAGCAGGAAAAGCCAAGTTTTAAATAGTTCTTTCTGAAATACTTTTAAGCAGCATACTTGTCTTTTACATCATGAAATAAAATCTCATCTAATGATAATCCTATTAGTTGGCTAATTGCTTCCTTCAAACTGCTCTTCTTTAAAAAGTGAAATAAAATTGCTATTAAAAAAATAGAGAAGACAGTTATCTTTGTTCACATTATTTCCAAAGTGAGAAGATATTATATAGGCAAGATCTGGTTCTGATTAACTGATTAGTTCAAAACCTGCATACACAGTATGCACTGTGAGAATAATTGCTAGCTAGCATTTATTAAGAGCAGGATATATGCCAGATATTGCTCGAAAACTTTTGTTTGTGTTATCTAATTTAATTCTCATCATAATCCTGTGAGTTGGTATACTATTTTTACACCCATTTTACAGATGAGGAAAATGAGGCTTAGAGGGTTGGCTTACTTAAAGTCACAGCTGACCAACCAGGGCAGCCTGGTCTCAGAGCTGGTGCCTTAAATGCCAGAAAGTATGGGTGGCGGGACTGGGAGGTTTGAAGCCCTTCTTCACTGGTAGAAAACTATTTTTAAAAATTCTTCTACATTATTTTATTCTCTAAAATGCTAAGGGGAAAAAAACAAATCTCTCTTAAGAAACAAGTATCTCTGTTAGCAGGTTTTTAGACTATCTGCAGATTCCATAACTATAGCTTGATCTCTTCAAAGCCCAGAATCCATTTAGATGTAAACACGAGAACTCCAGCCCTCTGCAAATCCCTGCTTTGAGAGCTTCCACATTTATAAACAAGCATGCACCAGAATTCAGCGTGCCTTTCCAGTTGGTCTGTTGAAAAGGCAACCATGTAATACAGTCAGACTTGATTTGGGCCTTCCTTTGTTGGTTAGGTATATTGGCAGTGAAATATCTGAAGGCAGAACTTCAAAACATCCACTTGGTCCTGGAAAGTTAACATGCTCATTATGTGCATTTATTGTGCTTGGCCTCCTGCTGTCCAAATCTACCCCGAGTCTCCAATCAAGAGGAAGTACTGCTAGGAACCCTGCTAATATGACATGACTGAGGACAATACAGAGTGACATGACCCGAGGTGATAGGGAGAACACGTATGGTTACCAAACCACCCCTGCCCCCCTCCCTGCCCTATGTCTTTTATGCATATTATCACATCCCTGCCTTGGCAGTCTCGGGCAGAAAAGACAAAAGATGTTTATGAAGCTGCATTCATCAAAAGCTCCAATGGCTCACCAGAAATGCCATCACCTTACAGCCTGATATGGACCTGCTGTCCTTTATACCATGCTCCCACGCCTTTAGTTCTACCTCTAGTTCCAGGGACCAGCAAGGCATCTCCCCAGACCCCATATGCCTTTCACAAAGACCCACTAGGATGCAGGGCAAGAAGTAAGACACTCATCCGAGCTGGCATTTGCTCCATTAAGAGGGAAAGACAGCAAAAAGAGGAACAAATTGGATTTCAACCTCGGACCAGGATATAGAGGAAATAAACATTAAAAATTAACAGCATGGGAGCAGATGTGGCTCAAGTGGTTGGGTGCCTGCTTCACACATGGGAGGTCCCAGGTTTGGTTCCTGGTACCTCCTGAAAAAAAACAAAAAACAAACAAACAACAAGCAAAACAAATGAGAAAACCAATTCAGGGAAGCCGATGTGGCTCAGTGGTTGAGCGCCAGCTTCCTACATATGAGTTCCCAGGTTCAATCCCTGGTACCTCAAAAAAAAAAAAAAAATACATATACATATATGGGGAGTGGATGTAGCTTTGTGGTTGAGTGCCTGCTTCTCATGTATGAGGTCCTGGGTTCAATCCCTGGTACCTCCTAAAAAAATAAAAAATAAATATAAAAAACCAAACCATGCACATTTGTGGTTGCTGAAACAATCTGCCACTGCAATTGGTGTTCAGCCCCATACCACAATGGTTCAGAAGCTCGCTTTTAAGGAGATACTTTTATTGTTAGTTTTATATTACAATGGTAGCTCATCCTTTATCCTATACTTGAGTTTATGGGAAATACATGGCACCTATCGCGCTATACTAGTGTCTTAAATGTAAGGAATTTGTAGTCTACGCTATTGTATTGTACCCATAAAGCAATTCCATAATTTCCTGTATAACTTCTGTTTGACCTAGATGGTAGTGAAATGTCTTACAATTTCTAAAAATATTTTCTCCCTCTTCACTAAGTAGGAATCACTGTCTATCATCTTCGGAGAGTATCTTGTATGTACTAATTTAAAATTTTCACCCAAACTTATGGACAAAATTGCATATTCAACACTAAATCCAACCTGAACAAAATTGAATCTTTCTTTGAGAATTAGGAACCTCATTTTGAGGTCTCCCTGAAACTCAGGTGTTTCATTATGGTGTCAATTTGTATTGCATTAAAGCAATTTAAACATAGTTAAGTGACTTGATAATGACGCACGTGTTAGCAGTGTGTATTCTGACAGTTTGGGAAGATATTCCCCAAGCAGTCTTCTCACTTTAGGAGAGAGGAAAAAAAAAAAAAAAAGAGCAAAGTATGAACAGTATGAACTCTTCTCAATTTAGGTGGTCAAGCTTAAAACAAGGAGAGTTTCTCTCTTGACACATATCAGTACTCACCTCATATACACTATAAAAATAAACTCAGAAAACCAAGATCAAGGCCAACCTGAATTTTAATCCCATGGTGGCAATCTGGGATAAGACAGGGTTTCTCTTGAGGCTGATGAGTGAGAATTTTTTCTCCTTAAAAAGAAAATCATTATTGTCTTTTAGGAGAGAGATAAAGGCAAAAGACACATAAAGTAATGAGCTTAAAATGGATTTTCATTTCTAAAAAAAAATGTGCTGGGTCAACAGAATTACTGTAGAGCTAGTTACATGAAATTTGGTTATAAATGAATAAAGAAGCCAGTAAGATAAGCATATCACATTAATGAAAAAATTATTAAATCCCTGGCCTTTTTTATGTTTCCTCTGACAATTAATGTTTCCTTCCTCATTAAATGATACAAACTCTAGGCAAATTTCCAAAGGAATTAAGGAATAAAATATGTTTTGAGGGGAAGAAAGTGGGAGAAAGGAAAAGAAAAAGAGAGAGTAGAGAGACTGAGTCAGAATAGAGCAAGTAAAGAAGAAAGTAAGAAAAAGGCATTTTTAGAAGAGCTTCCAGGACTTGAATTAAGTATGGCATTAATTTTTTTCCACCAAGTCTTAGTCTTGGCAGGTCTCTGCTAAAATATAGGAATTTCATGGATGTGGGAACTGGTGATGGAAAATGCATTATTATACACAACAATTGTTGTACTTGAGAGAAACTATATGGGGGAAAAATAACATCCTAGAATAAATACAAATGAAATTCATGTATCAAAACCAATACTGTGAAAATAGTTTAAATGTTTCTTGAATTTATATCTAGTCATTAACCTAAATGCAGATTTTAGTTCAAGCCACCCTTCTGCCTCATGGTCAGAAGGCCTGAAAACCTGTGGCGTGGAAAATTGGCAGGATAAAGAATATTGAATCGGTCTCCATGGAAAAGCAGATTTTTGGCAGCCATAACCTCCTCCCGGAACAGGTCTCTCCACCCACCCCCCTCTCTTGACAAAGTCCTTTCCCTGTTTCACTCTTGTCCCAGGAAAGAGGCCTAGGGAAGGCCAGAAATGAGCTAAAACAGGTAGATGTCTTCCTGACCATTCACCAAAATGCCCTTCTCTTTTGCCTTAAATCCCATCATCAGGGTGAGCCCTCAAAACACCCCAACCCTAAACTCATCCTCTGAGAGCACAGAGGCTGGAGATTTCATTTCTACCGATTTGGGTCTCCCCCTTCCCTCGAAGAAGGAAGGGTAGCACGACATCCGCCTTCCCTGATGACCTTAAAAGAAACTGCTGTTCACAGATGGAAATGATAAACTCCTGCGCAGAAATCCTTAAAATCTATCCCGTGCTTCTCCCCACCTCCATCCTGTTTTAATCCCACGTTCTGTCTGGTTAGTTCGAGGAAAATAGATATTTCCTCATTATTTGATTTAGTCTCGAGGACAAAATTCAGTGACTTCCCTGAAATATCCGTCCACCTGGGAAGGCCCCAAACAGCCCGCCTCAACCATTAAAAGTCAGGCCCATGCCCATCTCGGGAGAGTCCTAAACCCAGGTTCCATCAAGCAGCAGGTTGATGGGGAATATTTTCCTTCCAGCTTTGTTTCCATCCTCCCCCCAGACCTTCAGAGGGAATGTTCCCAGGGCCCCTCCAGTGGGTTTCGGGGGCCCTTTGCATGAGCATGTCGGTGCGAGAACTACCAGTCCCAAGGGAATGTTATATCCATGTGCTGTGCCTGTGCCTCTTGGTGGTTTTCACCCTGATCTTTTCTCTCTTTGCAGCTGGTTAATAATCCACTAGCAAGTCAGGCTGCAGCGGCTGCAGCAGTAGCCATGGGCTCCATAGCAAGCTCACAGGCCTTTGGCAATGCCCTCTCCAGTCTTCAGGGGGTCACAGGTCAACTAGTTACTAATGCACAAGGACAGGTGAGTGGGGGATGGAAACAAGAGTGAATTTTTATGGCAGATTGAACTCGGAAAGGAAATGAATTTCTTTTGCATGACAGTGATATGTAACTGCATCCGTTGGAGGCAAATAAATAATGTTTACTAGCAATGTCAAGAATAGGAGAAGGGTTGGGAGGTGTTTCTATATTTTAGAAGCGAGATTTTTTTTTTCCTTCCCCTAGAATGTCAAAGTTTTATTTTGTTTTTATTTCTATACGATGACTCATGTTATGACCTTCGTTGAAGAAGTTATTTTTCATTACCAGGGCATTCTTTTTTTTTTTCTTCACATAGTTAAACTTTAAAAATAAAATTTCAGTTTTGCCTTTTTTTAACCCACTTTTTTTTTAAACTTGGATAACGGGGAACACTGGTAAGTTTCCTTCCCAATTTGCTGTAAGATTTTTAAATTAACCTTGATAAAGCCGATTTCTGACTGTATAAATAGAATCTAGGAAGGGAAGGTGATGGGAGATGATTGATGAAGTCCTACAAAAGCGACAATGGAAAAGGATGAGTTAAAGTGAAGCCAATCACAAGTCAGCCACACCTCCCCAGCCTCTTGCTCATTCTCAGAAAGCTAGTTCTTGCAGCTTCTTGTGGATTTACTTCAGTCTGTCGGGACCAGTAAAAGTCACTCATTGCATAAGCAGTGCTGTCCATACCCTGCTAATGTGTCCGTGTCCAGGTCACCAAGGAACTAAGGAGGCTTCAGACAAGGGTAGCTCCCTCTTTGATCCCCCGGTTAACCTCAAAGCTGTATGCAAAGCAAACAAGAATTCAAGGTGATGGTGTTAGGGACTCTCTCCTTTCAAGGCCATACACAGAACTCAGACTCAGGTATCAGGTACTCAGTTCTCAAATGCTGCTGTTTATTATGATGTAACACAAGGTAAAAAATACCTTGCATCCTCGCTGTGGTTTTCCCTCCTAGAGTTATTTACCCAGCAGTGTGCTTACATACTCCCTGCCTGCATTGCTCTGTGCAGAAATGGAATTGCAATGCCTTGAACCCCGTTTATATTTTACATAAAGAGTAAACAAAGATGCATTATAAGCTAAACTGTCTCCATCTACGTCCCAGGGGGAAAAAAGCTGACCTTGTTATATTTACTGGGTGGGTGCAGGATTGTCCCGTCAGAACCCCGAGGGCTGAACGATGGAGCTTGTCAGAGAGAGGCCCTATGTAATGAATCATCTTATCACAGGTGCACACCACACATATTAAAGGAGGGTGGTACAAACGCTGTGCCCTCTACAGTAACCTTTCAATGTCTGCTTTAACCCTTGTTCCAATCCCTTTTCATCAAAGGATCATTTTATGCAGCCAGCTCTAAATGGAAGCTCTCAAAAGCCTATTAAGATTTCTGGAGGGACGGGGTATCTGTGCGAAGGAAAAGTTGGTTATATCTATAACTCATACTCAGATCAGGTCGGTCCAAAAAGTTGTTTCAGAGAGCTGTACCCAGAAAAAGAACACCCCACTTCACTCCTGCCAGGCCGTTGGCCATCAAGATATAAATTTCAGGGTGCAGGATAGAAACAATATTCACTGATCGGTATTTCCCTCTGATTTTCCTGTTTCAACATCCAAGTAAAATGTACCACTATGTCCCACCACATGAGTATTTATGATAGAGAGGATGCTTTATTATTTAGAAGGAATTATTAGAAGTTTATTCTTCTGATGATTTAATGGCTAATCATCTTGCCAGCTATAAATCCATCCCCCTTCACACGGGATAGAGTTGCACCCTTTGCTTTGTTGGCCTTTGTCAAAGTCACCAATCCTAATGAGAGCTCTCCAACCCATAAACACCCATCAGAAAATCAGCTTCCAAGTAGAAGCTTGATTGGGACTGTGCATAATTAAGAGTTGATTTTACTTTAAAAACTTTTATCTTGAAAACTGTGTTATTATAGTTTATTTGATACTATACATAAACTTCCTGAAGTGGAAAAATTTGCATTTATAGAGAAATCAATAATGCCCACTCATGAAGTCATGTCTGAGAGGTTATCATATGCCTAGTTTTAAGCCATGTGTCTAGTGGCATCAGATCCTCCCTTAGCGCAGGAAGAGTCCAAGATTTAAAATACTCACATTTTCAGTAAAAAATAATTCTACGTTCGTGGTAGAATTTTTTTTTAAATACTTGGAAAGTAAACATAATCATCTTCCCAGAAATGGTACAGGCCATGCTTCTGTCAGCACAAAGATACTCGTATTCGTGGCGAGCACAGATGGTCAAATTACACCAGAAAAGAAAGGCAAAAGTGATTTGCTTTATATGTTTGTTTTATATGTATGGGTGTGTGTGCATACGTATGTGTGTGCTTTTACCTTGTGTTAATGCTGTTCAAAGGGTAAGAATAATACATTAATTAGCTTTGCTCAAAATACTGTGTGAGGTAGGATTACCACACCCAGCCCATTTTCAGTTCCTTAAAGAAAACACATAGCACTCTCCCAGTAAAAGGTACCAAGAGAATATTCTTAATATATTTACAGTGTCTTTCATTTGAGTTCTTGACACCATTTATCACATTTGAAACTTCACCTTACCCAGAGTCCAGCAATAACAACATTAAAATCTAAACTTAAGTTTGAAAAGCCTATTTTACTCCACTGTCCATTTGGTGAGGTTGGGTCTGTTGGGAAGGCATCAGGCAGGGGTTTTCTGGAAACAAGAGTGGGATTGCTCCCATCTAAGAGCTCTGACTTGGAATTCACACCTTTCTGGAGTGGGTTTAGGCTCCGTCTCTTTCTAGTTTTATGATGTTGGACAACTTAGCCTGTCTAGCCTGAAAACTTATCCTTAAAGTTCTAATGGAACCTATACAAGAAGGCCAGTCAACAGTTCGCTTCAGCAGTCCAAGCAACCTGCTGCCAGGGGCCCTCCTTCTGCAGGACAGGGGTGCCAGGGTTGCCTCTTCTGCTGGGCTCGTGTGCTCCCCATCAGCGGAGTCCCATCGCACCCTTCCTTCCACCTCTGGGCCTTCAGTTCTCAATAGCAAGAAATCCCACCACCAGACACTTGCAGTTTTCTGTCCCTGTCTTGGAATCTGTGTTTCCATTGATCGGATCTCAATAAATTTAAAGAGATGGGGAATCTCGACATATTTAAGGATTTTTTTTTTCAATTCTCTTTTTTTCCCAACCAGTGGTAAGAAGCAAATATGAAAGAAAAGCTTCAATCGTGTTTATACCTTTCTGACCCTGCCCATTCACTTGCAGTTAATTCAGAGGACAGATGCTGTTCAGGAGAGGCCCCGTAATTAATTTTGACAGTATTCTAATACCCAAAGCACATATCTTTCCCAGGGATGTTAAAGTATTTTAAAATTATATCAAACCCAACTTAGCTCTGAAAGTGAAGCAAGTGTCTTAGTGGTAATTAGTGATCATGGTTTGCCAAAGTGACTGAAAAACAGTCTGTTTTCTTTTTAAGAATTGTCTTGAAATTGCTAATGGCTATGGCCACTAGTTTTTCTAATCTGGTCAGGGGCTCATGCATCTCTGGAAGGTAGGCTGTGCAACAAGCACTAGCTAAGGATTTGTTTGAATCCCAGGTCTGCCAATAACAAGCTCTGTAGCCTTGAGCAAATTACTGGAGCTCTCAGAGCCTCAGTTTTGCTGGCTGTAAAGTAAGGGTAACAAAATCTAAGCCCCAAGATTATGAAGATTATTAGTTTGCTAGGGCTGCTATGACAAATGCCACAAACCTGGTCAACTTAAACAATAGGAATTTATTGTCTCACTGTTTTGGAGGCTAGAAGAGCTTCATCAGTGTATTGCCAGGCCATGCCTTCTGCTGGAGTCTGTAGTGTTCTGCTGATGGCGCGATCTCTGCCTCCATCACATGGCCACCTGTCTTCTTGGTCCCCTTCTGTGGCTTTCTGCTGGTGTCCTCAATTTCCTTTGCTTGCGAGGACTTCAGACACATTGGATTAAGGCCCACCCTATTCAGCGTGGCCACAACCTAACTAATAATGTATTCAAAGATCCTATTTACAAATGGGTTCACACCCATAGGACCACTGATTAGGACAAG
>JAQZBX010038159.1:0-23515 GCA_029593785.1 Cabassous unicinctus | reverse complement strand
CCACATTGTTAGAGCAAGACAGCTGCCAGCGTTTGCCAGGGTTCAGGCTTCTGGGGTTCCTCTCTTCCCGGGGCTGCATTTCTTCCTGGGGCTGCATTTTTCTCAGGGTTTAGCTCCTGTTTCCTCCACAAGGCCAGCTGTAGACGATCAGGTGAATGGCTTACTTCTCTTCTCCTAGGGCCTTCTTTCTGACATCAAAACTGCTTCTCAAAAGACTGCTTCTCAAAACTGTTCTTGCCATGACTTTTGTATTTCATTCCCCACCCACCAAGGGGTGGGGCTCAACACCCTAATCATAACCTAATCTTGCCCAGATTAACAGATCAGTTTACAAGCATGATCCAATTATATTTTTGAAATTTATAATTACATCAAATTGGCCAATGGTTACAGAGACTACTTTCTTTACACTAGAATACTGCAATTAAAATAATCCTTTTAAAAATGCCATAATTATTTTAGAGCTAAAATGCTGCCTCTTCAGCAGTGTTTCTTTCCATATACAGTTCTATGTTGTTGCTTATTCTGAGAAAGTGAACTTTTTATTCATTGGAGGGGGACTTGTAAAGGGAATGAAAATAAAACTTAACAAATACTATGTGCCTTTTATGAACCCAGAGAATACGTTGTTAGAGAGGAGATAGAAAGCAATGAAAGTTATAGGAGGGGATGATATGCTTTTCATGGTAACAAGTTGATCACCCCTTCATCACTGGATTTAC
This sequence comes from Cabassous unicinctus, assembly GCA_029593785.1. Lineage (NCBI taxonomy): Eukaryota > Metazoa > Chordata > Mammalia > Cingulata > Chlamyphoridae > Cabassous > Cabassous unicinctus. The sequence continues at coordinate 22,793 of JAQZBX010038159.1, read as the reverse complement.
TTTCTCTGAGTTATGAAGATTATCTTGCAAGGCATCCATGATGGGGTGGGAGGGAGAGCCAGCCCAGGAGTAACAGATGAGAAAAATAGGGCAGTATGAGAACATGTGGTACATTTGGAAATACATAGGAATACTGTGTCATTATACAAAATGCTGTTCATCAGCCTCAATTACCTAATCTTTCCATTAAAGAATTAGAATGATTTTTTAAACCCTCTTTGTGCTGTTGTTTTGTTTTCTATGTCAAATTATTACTGATTTTTTAATCATCATCAGGTGTAGACTGGAATAGACAGTACTGTGACTTGAAAACAGAAAGACAAATACTTGAATGTGTTTAGTTACTAAATATTTTCTTGATCAATTAGGTAATTAGAGGTAATTTACAATGTATATATTAAACAAATAAGATTTTTCATTTTTTATGTTCTTTAGGGTCAAATTTTAAATGAAGAAAGCAGCTGAATTTTAAGCAGGTAATTTGTCACTATTGTGACCCTGAAACCAAACCTCTCATCTCCTGTCACAGAGCAGCTCTGGCTCCTAGAGCTCTCACCATTACTGTTACTCTTTACCCTCTCATGAACCAGCTGAATAACTTTGTCCATTCAGGCCCTTCACTTATCATTTCATGTTAGTAATATTCTTAGTTTTCTCTATTCAATTTAGTCAAGCAAGTATGTGTTGGTGCCTATGATGTCTCAGGCACTGAGCCAATCTCAGGTGTAACATGTTGACTCAGACAGAAATACACAAACCACCTACATTGGCTCAAGAAGAAAGAAACGATATCAACAAACCAATTACTAGTATATGGATTGAATCCATTTTTCGGTTTGCTAAAATCTTCCAATGCAATATATCAGAAATGGGTTGGCTTTTATTATGGGAATTTATTAGGGTAAGAGCTTACAGTTCCAAGTCTGTGAAAATGTCCAAATCAAGGCATTATCAGAGATACTGTCTTAGCAACAGTTGGCTTCTGATCATCCTGGTGTCCTGCCACCTGTCATTGAAAAATAGTGGCTTTTCTCCTCCAGACTTATTTCTCATGGAGCTCAACTGTGATGATCAGGCATCTGGCTTGACTCTCCCCTCTCTCTTACAGGTCTTGTTGTTTTGGCTTTGTCTATTGTGCTGTTTTCAGCTTCTCGCCTCTCACTCAATCTATCAGGTTTCTCTGTCTTCTATGTCTAGAGGCAATCCTGGAGTCCTGTCTCACATGGCAGGGTAAAAGTCCAGCTTTTCTTCTCCTCTCTCCTCTATTTATATAGGGCTCAAGTAAAGGATTAAGACCAACCCTGGGTCCCACAGTCTAATCAGAGTCCTGTAACTGAAGTGATCTAATCAAATGATCTAATCAAAATGTTCTTTAACTAAATCTAACAAAAATGTCCCACATAAATCAGTTCACATGCATAGAAATGGGTTTGCTTAAGAACATTTTCTGGTGTCCCACACAAGATTCAAAGCAGCATTTTCAGTAATCAAAAACCTCCCAATGAAGAAACCCCCAAACCAGATGGTTTCAGAGTTGAATTCTACCAATTGTTCCAGGAAGACTTAACCCTAATTCTACTCAAACTATTCAAAAAAATTGAAGAGAATGGAAACTGCCTAATGCACTCTATGAAGCCAACACCACTTTGATATCAAAGTGAGATAAAAATAGCAATAGGAAAGAAAACCATAGAACAATAAGTCTTCTGGATATTGACACAAATATCCTCAACAAAATACTAAAAACTGAATCTAACAACATATTAACAGAATTATACACACTCATCAAATGGTATTTATCCATGGAATCTAAGGCTGGTTCAACATAAGAAAATCAAATAATGTAATGCACCACATTAACACAATGAATGTGATGATCACATGATTATCACACATGATGCAGAAAAGGCATTTGACAAAATCCAGCACCATTTCTTTCTAAAAAGCAGTGGGAATTCAAGGAAACTCCCTCAAAATGATAAAGGCCATATATGATAAGCCCACAGTAAACACCCTCTTTAATGGTAAATGACTGAGAGTTATCCCTCTAAGATCATGAACAAGACAAGAATGCCCACTCTCACCATTGTTATTCAACTTTATGCTGGAAGTCCTTGTCAGAGTACTTAGGGAAGAAAAAGAAATAAAAGCCATCTGTATTGGAAAGGAGAAGTAAAACTTTCCCTAAGTACAGATGTGATACGATATACAGAAATTTCTGAAAAATGCACAACAGAGCTCTTAGAGCTAATAAATGAATTCAGCAAAGTGGCAAGGTACAAGATCAACATCCAAATATCACTAGTGTTTGTATATACAAGCTATGAAGAATCAGAAGAAGAAATCAAGAAAAATTTCCAGACACCATTCCAGCTAAAAAATGAAATATCTAGGAATAGATCTAATTAATGATGTAAAAGACTTGTACACAGAAAACTACAAAACATTGCTAAAAGAAATCAAAGACCTTAATAAATACACGGACATGCTCTGATCATGGACTAGAACAGTAAATTGCATTAAGATGTCAAACCTACCCAAAGAAATTGATAGATTCAGAAAATTCCAGACAAAATTGAAACAACTTTCTTTGAAGAAATGGAATGCCAATCCTCAAATTTTCATGGAAGTATAAGAAATTCTGAATAGCAAAAGCCATCTTGAAATAGAACGTGAATTTTGAGGACTCACACTTCCCAATCTTAAATCTGATTACAAAGTCACAGTAACCAAAAGAGTCTGATACAGGCACAAAGACAGACATAGAGACCAATGGAATCAAATTGAAAGCTCCAAAATAAACCCTCCCATTTATGGTCCACTTATTTTTGACAAAGGGCAAAGACCTCTCAAAAGGGACAGAATAATTATCTTCAACAAATGGTGCTAGGAAAACTGGATGTTCATTTGAAGGGAAAAAAAAGATGACCATTATCTCATATCTTATACAAAGGTCAAATCAAAATGGGTCAAAGGTCTAAGTATAAGAGTTAGAACTATCAAATTTCTAGAAGAATATGTAGGGAACCATATTTAGGACTTTTTGGTAGACAGTGATTTCTTAGACTTTCCACTCAAAGCACAAGCAACAAAAGAAAAAATAGTAGAGTGGGACCTTATCAAAAGGAACAACTTTTGAGCATTAAAGGACTTTATCATGAAAGTAAAATAGCAACCCATACAATGGGAAGCAACATTTTGAAACCTAATATCCAATAAGTGTGCAATATCCAGAATTTATAAAGAAACACTCTAACTCAACAACAAAAAGATGAACAAATAAATTTATAAATAGGCAAAAGTCTTGAATAGCCATATTGCTAAAGAGGATATACAAATGGCTACAATGCACATGAAATGATGCTCAAAATCATTAGCTATAAGGAAATGCAAAGGAAAACCACAATGAGATATCATTTCACATCCACTTGAATGTCTACTATTAATAATACGGAAAATTACAAACAGTTGGGGATGATGCAGAGGAACAGGAACACTCATTCATTGCTCTTGAATGTAAATGGTGAAGCCACTATGGAAGACAGTTTGATAGGTCCTCAGAAAGTGAAGTATAGAACTACCACATCACATGACAATCCACCTACTATGTATATAACCCCCAAAATTGAAAGTAGGTGTGGCAGTTTTATTTTATTTATGAATTCCAAAAAGAAATATTGATTATGTTTGTATATTGGTCTGCTCCTCTTGGCATGATACCCTTTAACATTTAAATTCATAGGCTTTACATTTAATTGATTATGTTAAGATTAGGACTTTCAGCCACATCATTAGGGCATGCAGGGTTGAGCCCCATCCCCTTGTTGGGTTATATAAATGGACACTTAATAAGGAGAACACAGAAGAAGATATATAAAAGAGAGAGAAAATCCATAGATACAGAAGAGGATCCTGCAGTCCAGGAAGAGAGAGATGAGCCATATCACCTGATAGTTTGCAGCTGAAGAGAACAAAGCAGCTGAGCCCTATGCCAGCCTAAAGCTGAGATTAGAGGGAGCTGGGCCCATGGCCCCTTAGGATGAAAGAGGAAGGCTGAACCCTCACAGACATCACCCACCATATTGCTTCAACACATGGCAACAGACTTTGGGTGAGGAAGTACCTCTTATGAAACCTTGAGTTGGACTTTAGGGCCTTGTAACTGTAAGCTTTTACCTGAAATAAATACCTTTCATAAAAGCCAACCAATTTCTGGTACTTTGCATCAGCACCCCTTTGGCTGATTAATGCAGTAGAGTTTCAAAAAGATATTTGCACACCGATGTTCCTAGCAGTATTAGTCACAACTGCCAAAAGATGGAAGCACTCTAAGTGTCCAACAACCAATTAATGGATAAATAAAATGTGGTATATACATACAAAAAAATATTATTGAGGTGCAAAAAGGAGTGGAGTCCTGATATATTTGACAACATGGATGAAACTTGAAGACATCATCTGAAAGCCAGACAGAAAAGGACAAATATTGTATGATCTCACTGAGTTGAAATAATTAGAATAAGCAAACTCATAGAGTCAGAATCTAGAATATAGGTTACTAGAGGATGGGTGGGAATAGGGAATGGGAAGTTAAGTCTTTAAATGTACAGTTTTCAAAATTGGAATGATGGAAATATTTTGGTAATAGATGGCAGACATGATAGCACACCATTTTGAATGTAATTTAACAGCACTGAAATATATATCTGAATGTGATAAAAGAGGAAATGTTAGATTTTACATATAGTAGAATAATTTTTTAAAAAAATTCATGGAACAACACTACACAGTGAACCCTAAGTTAGATCATGGACTATATTTATTAGTACAATTATTAAAAATGTGCTATCATCAACTGTAAAAAATGTTCCACAGCAATACAAAGTGTTATTAATAGGGTGGTATATGGGAACCTGTATTTAATATATGATTTTTTCTGTTGTCCCAGAGCTTCTGTAATAAAGAATAAAAGCAAAAAATATGAATCATCTTTACACCCCAAAATCAGATGATAGATCAATTTTATGATAGAAACCTGGAAGCATTGTTTTTGTATAAAGAGGAAAAAAAGCACTTATGTCATCATCAAAACATTTTTCTCCAACATACTTTAATACTTTACTTTCAGAATATGTTACAAACTTTTTATAACTTTATATTTAAAGAAGTTGTAGATTACAGAAAACTTACATAAAAAAATATAGGGGATTCTATGTTCTTTCATAATCTGTAACAAATGTTCCACAGCAATGTAAGGTGTCAGTGGAAGGGTGATGTATAGGAATTCTGCACATTATGCATGATTGTTTCATAAGCTCACAACTTCTCTAATAAAAAATATAAAGAGGGGATTGAGGGAACATGGCCAATGCATTAGGCATATAAGCATTAGCTTTCACTAAAACATGAAATAAAAAGCCAGAGGCTGCCATGGGGACCTGCTTTGCAGCACAGCAAACCAGGACACTGCTTACCAACTCCAAGAAGAGAAAGGGTCAGATACACAAGGAAGACAAAACAAGTAATTGTGAGTTATTAAGCCTCCTGGCTGCCAGAAAGGGCTCACCCAACTCTGAGATATTAAGTGAGGATCAAACTCCTGGTGAATTGTAAGTAACTGAGAGAAGAGCAGACATCTATCTCCATAGGAAGGTACTATGAGTCACCTAGGAGGGTACTGGACAGATAGGGAAGCCAGGCATAATCATGAATTGCTTACCTCGGTGGCTGGAAGGGGAACACATACCCAGCCCTCAGGGTGGACAGCTAAGTGGAGACCCTAGCCCCCTGCTACAGATGGGAGTGTGACAGCAAATTTCCTGCAAGGAAGGCGGGTCTAAGAGAGTGGAGAGTGATTTTTGTGGTGTGTTTAGCCATCTGGGTCCCCCTTGAATATAGAAAGGGACCCTGACCCAACAGGGAGAGGGGAGGAGGATCACTTCAGGCAGGCAGTCTTCCTTACATTAGTGAGGAAGCAGAGACAGGTGGTGATCATCACCACTTCAGCTGACTGCAGGGGATCTAACCTGCCCTGGGGAAAAGGGGCAGATAGCTTTCTGAAAGGCTAATTAACCAAAGGAGGCAAATAGCTCAGCAGAATAATTCCTACCTAGCATACATGAGGTTCCTGGCTATTTCCTTGAGAAGTGATTCACCAGGTTATCAGGCATCCAACTGAAATTTTAAGACAGGGAACATATAGACATTTTCTTTGTATTAGCTTTCCTTGGATCTCTAATTTTTTCAAAAAATGGTTGTTTTCTTTCATTTCCCTTACTTTACTCATGAAAACCCAGTTCAAAACCTGCAGAGGGCAGACTGCAGGGTGAGTGATTGAGGAGCACCAGCAGCCTGAGATGATCCTTAGGGGTCTAAGAGAGAAGTTTGTTTTTCTATGTTAATTCTTTTCTTCTGACTCCTTTTTTTATAAAAAAAAAAAAATGAGTTGCTGCAGTCTTGTTTCTTGCTTGTTTTGTATCCCCTTCCTTTATTTCTCTGCTTGTTTATTTTACTTTATTTTTTTCTTTTGGTTACTGATCTATACTACCTATGCTATTTCTTTTCACTCCTTTATATTTATATCTTCTGTTTTCCATTGTTGGTCTTTCATTCCACCTCTTTTAATTGGTCTACAATTTTTCTTGTTTGTATTTCTCCCTCCCTCTTTTTTCTGTTTACTTTCTCTTTTTTACTTTTTTCTTTCTCTCTTTTCTTCCCCCTTTTCTCACTATTCCAGCCTTTTAATTCATTCTATATACTTTATTTTCTATTCTGCTTCTTGTTTCATTGTTTCTATTCCACTTTCCTAATCATATTCCTATGTGCTTCTTGCTTATGTTAATTATTCAATTTCCTCGGTCTTGTACGGTTGCTCTCCTACCTTTTACTATTATCATTACTATTATTCTTTTTGTCTTCCTACCTCTCTCCTTTTTTCTGGTTCTAATATTTTTTATTTCAATGGAAAATAGACAGATCTCACTCACAAACAAATGGCTGAGTGGGGGCAAGATCCTGTCCAAGTTAGCTGTTTTAGGAACCCACAGAATAGGAGCATTCAGGGCATCAATCCGGAGGGAGCTGGACAAAGAGTTAAATTCCTCAGGGTGCTGCTGACTTGTTTCTTGATTGCTGTGTTTCCTATTACTTGATTTCCTCTTTTATATGTATACTGATTTTGTCTACCAACGCTATATCTCTTCTGTCCTTCATCATTCTAATTTCCACTTTCTGTTGTTGTTCTTACAATCTACCTCTCTTTGTTTAATCATCAATTTTTCTGATTTTTATTTCTATCTCATCTATCCTGTTTTCTTTATTAACTTTTTTTCTTTTTGTCTTTTTTTTTTCTCTTTCCCTCTCTCCTCATGATTCTGGCCTTTTAATTCATTCTATATATTTTTCTCTATTTGGTTTCCCATTTCATTGTTTGTTCTCCACTTTTTTATTTGTATTAGTCTTCATTGCTTATGTGATTTAAATATTCATTTTCCAAAGTCTTATATGGTTCCTCTTCTAATGATTACTGTTATTATTACTATTATCCTTTCACATTTCTTACCTTTTTTGCTTTCTTTGGCCCTATTTTTTTCCTTCAAGGGAACATAGACAACAGCAAGGAATAGAATACAAAGAACAAATTGTCAAAGAGAAAAGTTAACACACACAGAAAACAGCAATTAAATAAAATCCTAGAAAAAGGAGAGAAGCTAATCCACTGAATAAACACATCAAGATAAAAAGATGACCAGACAGCAAAAAATTACAAACCATAATAAGAAACAGGAAGACCTGGCCCAGACCAATGAACAAACTAAAAACCAGGAAGAGATTCAGAACTTTGAACAAGTAATCCAAGCTGTCCAAACAAGTATCATGGACCAACTTAATGAAGTGGAGGGAGAGATTAGGGATATAAAGAAGACACTGGGACAACATAAGGAAGAAATTGTAAACATATATAAAAAGATAATGGATATGATGGTGATGAATGGCCCAATCCAAGAAGTCAAAAACACACTGGAAGCACATCACAGCAGATTTGAACAGACAGAGGAAAGAATTAGTGATGTGGAAGACAGTACATCTGAAATCAAATGTATAGTAGAACAGATAGATTAAAAGATAGAAAAAATCCAGCAGGGCTTTAGGAATTTGAATGACAACACTAAATGCACAAACAAATGCATTATAGGCATCCCAGAAAGAGAAGAGAAGGGAAAGGAGACAGAAGGAGCATTGGAGTAAATAAATGGCTGAAAATTTCCCAACCCTACTGAGGGAAATGGATGTACATATCCAGAAAGCACAGCACACCCCATACAGTATAAATCCCAACAGGCCTCTACCATCATATACTCGTCAAACTGTCCAATGCTCAAGAAAAAAAGAAAATGCTGAAAGCAGCAAGAGAAAAGAGAACCATCATATACAAGTGAAGCTCAATAAGATTAAGTGCTGATTTCTCATTTGAAACCATGGATGCAAAAAGGCAGTGGTATGACATAGGTAAGGTACTAAAAGAAAAAAATCTTCCAACCAAGGATTCTCTATGCAGCAAAGCTGACATTCAAAAATGATGGAAAGTTCAAAATATTCACAGATAAACAGAAATTAAGAGGGTATGTCAATAAGAAACCTGCCCTTCAAGAAATACTAAAGGGAGTTCTGCAGGTTGAAAGGAGAAAACGGGAGAGAGAGAGAGAGTGGGAGGAGTGTGTAAGAACAACTAAGAAGACAAAAAGAGAAAGAAAAACAACATATGACATACATGAACCCAAAGAAAATATATCTCATGTAAGTAAATCTTTGAGAGGAATAACACTAAATGTTAATGGATTAAACTCAATATTCAAGAGACTCAGATTGGCAGAATGCATAGTGAAATATGACCCATCTATATGTTGTCTACAAGAAACCCACCTTAGATCCAGGCATTCAAAGAGGCTGAAAGTGAATGGCTGGGAAACAATATTACAAGCAAACGTAACCAAAAATGAATGGGAGTCACTATACTCATATTGGACAAAGTAGACTTTAAATGCAAAATTATTGTTAAGTGACAAAGATGGACACTATATTTTAGTAACAGGGGTAATCTTTCAAGAAGAAAGAACAATCATAAACATTTATGCACCTAACAGTGGCACCTCAAAATACATGAGGCAAACCCTGGCAAACTAAGTGGAGAAATAGGTGACTCTACAATTATAGTAGAGGACTTTAATACACCATTATCACCATTAGACAGAACATCTCGACAGAGAATCAGTAAAGAAACAAAGACTTTGATTAATACATTAGAGGATCTGGATCTAATACGCATATACAGAACACTACACCCAAATAGAGCCAGATATACGTTCTTCTTGAGTGCACATGGATCATACTCCAAGATAGACCACATTCTAGGCCACAGAAAAATTCTCAATGAATTCAGAAAGAATGAGATTATACAAAGTAATTTCTCTGACCACAATGAAATGAAGTTGGAAATAAGTAAGGTCCAGAGAACCAGATTAGGCACAAAGATATGCAGTTTAAACAACACACTCGTTAAAAAACAGTAGGTCAAAGAGGAAATCTCAAAAGAAATCAATAACTACCTTGAAATGAATGAAAATGAAAACACAACATACCAAAACCTATGGGATGCAGTAAAACCTGTACTGAGAGGAAAATCCATAGCCATAAATGCATATTTCAAAAAAGAAGAAAGAGCTAAAATCGAAGACTTAGCATCACACTTGGAGGGATTAGAAAAAGAACAACAAACTAACATCAAAGGAAGTAGAAAGAAGGAAATAACAAAGATTAGAGCAGAACTAAAGGAAATAGAAAATAAGAAAGCACTAGAAAAAATAAAACCAAAAGCTGGTTCTTTGAGATCAGTAACATTAACAAACCCATAGCTAAACTAACAAAGAAAAAAAGAAAGAAGATGCAAATACACAAAATAAGAAATGAGGAAGGGATATCACCACTGACCCCACAGAAATACAAAGTATCATAAAAGGATACCTCAAAAAATTAAAGGCCAACAAGAAGGATAATTTAGAGGAAATGTACCAATTCCTAGAAACACACAAGTAGGGTACACTGATGAAAGAAGAAATTGGTAAACTCAACAATCCAATTATAAACCCTCCAAACTAAGAAGAGCCCAGGAAAAGATGACTTCACAGGTGAATTCTACCAAACATTACAGAAAGAACTAAGACTAATCCTGCTTATACTCTTCCAAAACATAGAATTAGAAGGAACACTGTCAAACTCATTATATGATGCCAACATTATCCTAATATCAAAGCCAGAGATGCCATAAGAAAGGAAAATTACAGACCAATCCCTCTATTGAACCTAGGTGCTAAAATCCTCAACAAAATCACATTCAACAACACATCAAACAAATTATACACCAAGACCAAGTGGGTTTTATCCCGGTTATGCAAGGATGGTTCAACATAAGAAAATCAATCAATGTAATACACCACATAAACACATCAAATATATGCACACCAAGGTTTATAGCAGCATTATTCGCTATTGCCAAAAGTTGGAAACAACCCAAATGCCCATGAACAGATGAAAGGAAAAACAAAATGTGGCACATACATACAATGGAATATTACTCAGCTGTAAGAAGGAATACAGTGCTAATACTTGGGATAACATGGATGAATCTTGAGGACCTTATGTTGAGTGAGGCTAGCCAGGCACTGAAGGATGACCATCATATGACCTCACTGATATTAATTAAGCAACTTGAGAAGACTCAAAGAGCTATTGTCTGGCAGATAGGTTTATAGGAAAAAGAAAGGGAGAAGAAGGTTGTGAGCCAAGGCCCATATGGATGTAATCTATGGTAAGATGAAAGTGTGTAGTTGCACATTGAAGTGATATGACAGGAGGATAGTGATATTATTGGGTTGGGTGATGCAGGTTTGACAGCTGGGGAGATTGGGGAGGGTGGGTTGCAAGGTCCAGAAAACTTGCAGGAGGCTTGGGAGAGGGACCAGGTGAACACTGGGGATTGGCAGTTATGTGGTTGAAAGTACAAATTTGGGAATGCTCTTATGGCAATATGACAAGGAAGAGTTACTGGTTAGAGTGCTGGATGGGGGTGGGGGGAGAATTCAGGACACGGTGCACCTGGAGCAAGCTTCAAAGGAGTGTGTGAGTGATCATTTTGTCATAATGTGTTGTATCAGTGGGTGAGTACTCATATAACGATTGGGAAGCAGTTGGACTCCCATCCTGGGGAAAACCAATTTGTTCAAAAACAGAGGGGCAGGAGTCTCTCGAGAGGATGGGTGATTCCTAATAGGGGAGGACAAACCAGTGTGTCAAGACCTCAGTGTTGTTGCAAGTAACTATGAATCTTGTCATCTAGGGAGTGAAGCCAGATGGTCAACATGGGCCCTCAGGGGAGGGTGAGGGAGGAATAGAATATATCTAACAGGGGGTACTTAGTTGGCAATGGAAGTATTCTACATGATCATGCAATAATGAACACAAGGCATGTTAAATATCATCAAAACTTATAAAAGTGTATGGTCCAAAATGAAAACCATAATGTAAACCATTGACCACGGTTAGTAACTATGTTTCCCTAATTGTATATCAGTTGTAGTAAAGGTACCATCCACATATAAAAAGGTATTAATATGGGAAGTGAGAAAAGGGGAAGATGTTGGGTATATGGGATTTCCTTGTGTTCTGTATATGTCTTTATTGTGACCTAAAACTTCTTTGAAAACAAAATAAGAAAAAGTAAGACACTGAGGAATACATGGAAGAACATGCCACTGTACTTACAGGACATCAGATATAACAGTGATGAAAGGCAAAATGACAAAAAAAATTTAAAAAGATTTCTCATTATTTTTTAATATCTCAATCATTAAATATTATTTTATTTTTAGTTTAAAAATTTTATGTATTTTATTTCTTATATTTAAACTATCACTATTTCATATTCCTATTAATTGTATTTGGCTATTTTATTGGCTTCATTTTTGAAGAAGCTTTGGATCACAGAAAGGTTACAACTGGGGCAGGGGAGGATCAATGGTGTGAGGTGCCAGTGATGGTGGATACATGGGAGGAAGTTTACCTGGGCATAAATATAAGGTATATAATTATGTTCAAATGTTTATGGGGCATTGTTACAGTGGGTGGAGACTCACACAATAACTGAGAGTATATTGAATTCCCATTCTGGAGAGCTTTGCCACATTCACTAATGGAGGAGCAACAGTCTTCCGAGTACATGGGCAATGACTGGTGAAGAAGGATGATCCATTGATAGGCCCTTGATATTGATGACTATGCTTATGATCCTTTGCTCTTGAAATTGAAACTTAATCTATTGTTGTGGGGTGCCTAAGAGTTGCTTCCTGACTCCTTGTTGCTCAAATGTGGCCTCTCTCTAAGCCAAACTCAGCATATAAATGCATTATCTTCCCCCTAGCATGGGACATGACTCCCAGAGATAAGCCTCCCTGGCACCAAGGGATCTCTACCAAGCACCAACCAGCAATGCAACTGGAAAAAGACCTCAAATAAAAGGGGGAAAAGGTAAAGACAAATGAGTTAATATAGCTAAGAGACTTCAATGTGAGTTGGGAGGATATCCCAGAGGTAACCCTTATGTGCATCTCAGCAAGATCTCACAGACAGCCAAAGTGGATACTACCTCAAATAGTGGGGCTTATGAGGGCTCTGGAGACACCCAGGTCCTATTGTCAGGGCAGATACCTCCAGAGTTGGTGCCTTTCCATTGGGCCCTACTTTAGAGTTTGTGCTCCTGAGAGTGACAAATTTTTATCCAATTATGTCTTCCCTACACATGGCTCATCTGTCCCTTCTATTTCAACTTATACTTGGTGCTGGAATTTGAAGGTGTACATCCAATAGACTGCAGTCTTTGGGGTGTCCGTGTGCCAGCTGGGCCCAGAACCTTAGCGGAGTTGCAACACCTCCTCTCCAGTTTATTGGACTCACCCAGGACAACTAACAAAGAGGTGAGCATTGACAACCACCCTACCAAAGAAATTAGAGAGCATACAACTGCAAGCAAGAGAGTCCCATCCATCAGCTATATGGGATTAAAGCCTCCTCTCAATTAGAGGTGGAGTAGACATCACCATCCCAGAATCCTCAGGATTGGGCAATGACCTAGGGACTAGAGTGGACTTACTGGTATTCTACACTAGACTTGTGATTCTAGCAACAGAAGAAATTACAACATTGATGTGGAGGCAGTGACCACTGGAGGCTCTGGATGCAGGGAGAGGGAAAGACAGTTGTAATATGGGGGCTTTTTCAGGGCTTGGGAATTGTCCTGAATGACATTTCAATGACAGATATAGGCCATTTTATATAGTCTCATAACATGCAGAACTGTGTGGTAGCGAGTGTAGACTACAATGTGAACTATGGTCCATGCTCAGTGGCAAAGTCCCAGGATGTATCAATTGATGTATCAATTGCAGTGAATGTACTAATGAAGGATGTTGTTTATGTGGGAGGGTGTGGGAGGTTGGGGAATGGGGTAAATGGGAATCCCTATATTTTTTGTGTAACATTTATGTAATCTTAGTATCTTTTAAAAAATAAAAAAAATTATTACAAGAAATAAAAGAAACTGCCCCCCTCCAATATATATATATATAAAGAAATAAAAGAAAATATATGGGATTCCCATATACCTCATTGACACCCCCTTTCATTTTCTACTATTAATAGCATCTTCTATTAGGTGTGGTACTTTTCTTACAATTGAACAAATATTGAAGCATTGATACTAACCATGGTCTATAGTTTATATTATAGTTTGTACTTTGCACTATAAAATTTTATAGGTTTTTACAAAATTTATAATGGTCTGTATCCATCATTGCAATATCATTCAGAACAATTCCAATACCCTAAAATTACCCTATGTTCCATCTTTTCTTCCCTGCCCCACTTCAGAACTTCTGGCAACTACTATCATTATATAAATGTTACAAGTTCTTCCATTACTACAATAATAAGCATACTCTGGTCCATGGTTGCATTCCAACCTTATGTTTGTTCATTACTCAAACTTGAAGATTTGGGGATGGTGACACATGCTCTGCTTCAGATTGAGAGGGGGCTTAGATATTCTGGGCCAGATGAAAGAAACTGTTTTGCTTGCAGTTGTAGACATTATTTTCTTTTTGGGATGGGGATTATCCATTGTCATCATTTCATTAGTTTTCCTGGAAGAGTCTGATGAACTGCTGAGTAGGTGTTGGCTGCAACAACGTTGAAATTCAGAGCTCAATCAGCACATGAACAGACCAAAGATTTGGGTCCTGGGACATATATTAATGAATATAGTGCTAATTATAGATTTAAATAAAAAGGGTAGAATAATCATGCATAGGGAAATTATAAATGAGCTTAACTCTATTACAGTTGGGAAATAGGTTATCATATATTCCAAGTTAAGGCCCAATAATGGACTGCTGATTTAATGGGGTGGGGTGCCTTGCCTATAGTGTCCAGATGTCTCTAGAGCCCTCAGAAATACACCTGTTTAAGACTTGTTTACTGTGGCATTTAGTGAGATCCGCCTGGGAAGTGAATAAGCATTACCTCTGGAATGATCTCCTGACTCACTTGGAAACCTCTTAACCATAAGAACTCATTTGTATTCAATATTTCCCTCTTTTGGTCAAGGGCTTTTTCCAAATGCATCACTGTTTGGCAATTGTTAATAATCACTTGGTGCTAGGGAGACTCAACCCCGGGAGTCATGTCCCACACCAGCGGATTTTATATGCTGAACTTGGCTTAAAGAGATTCCACCTTTGAGTAACAAGGAGGTTTTCAGGAGGTAACTCTTAGGCAATAGATATTACCAGGATAAGTTTCAATTTTACAAGAAAAAGGTTCATAAGTACAATCCTTAATATAAAGGTCCTGGAGTATTGGTCTGTCCTCTTTCAATAGGCATTCCCTATGTACTCTAGACATTCTTGCCACTCTATTAGAGAATGTAGCAAGACTCCCCAGGATGGGAATTTAATATTTTGTTGGTTATTGTGTGGGTCTGTACCCACTGAGATAACACCCCATGAACACATGAACAAATTCATATTCCATAGAAGCATTTCCTGGGTGCAAGCTTCCCCACACATCCCCCTGCCACTGACACGCTGCATCTGTGATCCTCCCCTGTCATAGTTGTAACTTTTTGGTAATCTAAAACCTTCCCCAAAACAAAGCCAATTCTTTTTGCATTGTGCCCTTTATCAATGTAAGATCTGTTATCATTTATGTATATTTACAATTTTTGTATATTCCCCCAGTGTCTCCATTTCCTTAACTTTATTTTTAAGAAGTTTTATGTTACAAGAAAGTCACATTGAAAATATCAGAGAATCCCACATACCCCACCCTTCTCACATTTTCCCTTATTAATTACATTTTACATGAGCATGGTACACTTGTTACAATTGATGAACAAATATTGAAGCATTGGTACTAACCATGGCCAATGGTTTAAATTGTGGTTTACATTTTACACTGAACAATTTTATAGACTTTGACAAAATCATGCAGAATAATTACATTGCTCTAAAAATGCCCTATGTTCTACCTATTCTTCCCTACCCCTCACCTCAGAACCTATGGGTAACAACTAAGTTTTAATTTTTCAAGAATAAGGTTCATAGTTACATGCATTAATATTGAGGGCTTGCCAAACTGGTCTGTTTTCTTCTATTAGGCATTGCCTATGTACTTTAGAGATTCTTTGCCTTCTATTTCAGAAAGTAGCAGGACTCCCCAGGATTGGAGTTTAATATTTCCTTAATTTTTGTGTGGGTCTCCACCCACTGAGATAACTTATGACAGGATGAATACATTCATATTCCATAGAAGCATGCCCCAGGGGCACACTTTCCTGTATATCCCTCCTCCACTGAAACCCTGTACCAATAACCCTCCCCTGACACATTTGCTAAAAGCACTTCCACAAAATTGTAGTTTCAACCACAGACCTACAAATACCCAGAATTCACCTGTTCCTTCCTTCATCCCTTCCCCCAATTCCATGGATAGTCCAACCCAACTCCACACTCTGCTCACCCTCCCATTCCAGGACTGTCAAACTCACATCCTTAAACTACCATCACCCCATCCACCTCCAATCCACCACTTTCCACTTTATCATAGGTTTTGCTCATATTGAACATCAGCTCACCACACTCTACATCCTTTCTGTCTGCTGATATACTATCTTCCAGACTGTAGCTCTGTGAGTCTGCTCAATACCCTTAGGTCATATCAGTGAGGTTATGCAATGTTTGCTCTTTAATGAATGGCTTACTTCACTCAGCATAAGGTCTTTAAGATTCATCGATGTTGCTGTGGGTGTCAATACTTCATTCCTTCTTACAGCAGAATATGTATATGCTACATTTTGCTTATCCATCCATCTGTTGATGGGCACTTGTTTTGCTTCCAAATTTCAGCAATAGTGAATAATGCCACTATGTACGTTGGTGTACACATATGTGCTTATGTCCCTGCTTTCACTTTTTCTGGGATATGCCCAGCAGTGTGATTGCTGGATCATATGCCAATTCTATAGTAAGCTTCCTAAGGAACCATGAAACCATCCTCCACAATACTGCACTGTTCACCATTTCCACTAGCAGAGGATGAGGGTTCCCTTTCCTCCACATCCTCTCCTACATTTGTAGTTCTCTTTTCTTTTAATAGCCACCAGTCTAAAAGGTATAAGGTAATATAACACTGTAGTTTTGATTTGCATTTCTCTAATAGCAAGTGATGTTAAGCATCTTTTCATGTGTTCTTTAGCCATTTATATTTTCTCTTTTGAAAAGTGTCCATTCAAATAACTTGCCCATTTTTAAAATGGGTTGTCTTTTTATTTTCAATATGTAATATTTATTTTTATATGCTTGATGTAGATACTTAACAGAGAAGTGATTCCAAAATATTTTCTCCCACTTAGTAGGTTGCTTTTTCACTGTCTTGACAAATTCCTTTGAAGCACAAAAGTTTTAATTTTGAGGAGGCTCCATTTATCTCTTTTTACTTTCATTGCTTGTACTTTGGGTATAGAGTTTATGAAACCATTTCCTACTATAGGAACTCATAGATGCTTCCATAAATTACCTCCTAGAAGCTTTATGTTTTTGGCTTTTATGTATAGGTCTTTGACCCATCTTGAATTAATTTTGGCATAGGGCATGAGATGGTGATCTTCTCTCATTCTTTTATTATGGATATCCAGTTCTTCCAACTTCATTTGTTGAAAACACCATTTTGTCCCAGTTGAGTGGACTTGGTGGCCTTGTCAAAGATCAGTTGACCATATAGGTGAGGATTTATTTCAGAACTCTCAACTGAGTTCCATTGGTCAGTATGTCTATCATTGTGCCAATAACATGCAATTTTGACCATTGTAGCTTTGTAGTATGTTTTAAAGTGAGGTCGTGTGATTTCTCCAATTTTGTTTTCCTTTTTCAGTGCATTTTTGGCTATTTGGGGCCCCTTGCCCTCCCAAATAAATTTCATAATTGGCTTTTCCTGTTCAGTAAAAAAATGCTGTTGTAATTTTTATAGCTTTTCATTAAACTATAAATCAATTTGGGTAAGACAGACATCCTAATTACCAATCCACGAACATGGAATATTCTTCCATTTATTTAGGTCTTCTTTGATTTCCTTTAACAATGTTGTGTAGTTTTCTATGTACAAGTTCTTTACAAATTTAGTTAAGTTTATTCCTTGCTATTTGATTTTTTAAGTTGCTATTGTAAATGGGATTTTTTAAATTTCTCCCTCATATTGCTCATGTTTAGGGTACAGAAATGCTACTGATTTTTGCATATTGATCTTTATCCTGCCGCTTTACTGCACTCATTTATCAGCTCTAGAAGCTTTGTTGTAGCTTTTTGGGGGCTTTCTGTGTATAAGATCATGTCATCTGTAAATAATGAAAATTTTCTTCCTTTCCAATTTGGATGCCTTTTATATATCTTTTTGCATAAGTGTTGGAGCATGTACTTCTAACACAATGTTAATTAGATCAGTGACAGTGGGATGTCTCTAGCATTTCACCATTGAGTATGATGTTAGCTGAAGGATTTTCATATGTATCCTTTATCATGTTGAGGAAGTTTCCTTCTATCCCTATCTTTTGAAGTGTTTTTATCAAGAAATGATAATGTATTTTGTCAAATGCTTGTTCTCCATCAATAAAGATGATGATGTGATTTTTTTCTTTCAATCTGTTAATGTAGTATATTACATTAATTGATTTTCTCAGGTTATACCATCCTTGCACACCAGGGTTAAAACTCACTTGGTCATGGTTTATAGTTTGTTTTGTTGAATACAATTAGCAAGTATTTTGTTAAGGATTTTAGCATCTAAGTTAATTATTGAGATTGGTGTCTAGTTTTCTTTCCTTATGGACTCTTTATGTGGCTTTGGTATTAGGGTAATGTTGACATCATAGAATGAGTTCACTAATGTTCCCTCCACTTGTGTTTTTTGGAAGATTTTAAGCAGGATTGATGTTAGTTCTTTTTGTAATGTTTGGTAGAATTAACCCATGAAGCCAACTGGTCCTAGGCTTTACTTTCGGTGAGGTTTTGGGTGACTAATTCAATCTTGATACTTGTGATAGGTCTGTTGAGCTCTTCTCTTTCTTCTTTTGTCAATGTAAGTTGCTTGTGTGTTTCTAGAAATTTGTCCATTTTATCTAAGTTATCCATCTGTCTGCATACTATTTTTCAAGAATATCCTCTTACGACATACTTTATTTCGGTGGGATCAGTGGTGATGTCCCCTCTTTCATTTTTTATTTTATTTATTTGCTTTGTTTTATCGTTAGACTAGATAAGGGTTGGTCAATTTTATTAAACTTCTCAAAAAACCATCTTTTGATTTTGTTAAATTTTTCTAGATTTTTTTAAAATTCTCAGTTTCATTTAGTTCTTTTCTAATCTTTGTGATTTTCTTCTTTCTGCTTGCTTTGGGTTTAATTTGTTCTTTTTCTAGTTTCTCCAGGTGTGCAGTTAGGTCTTCGATGTTTGCTAATTCTTCTTTATCAATGTAAGCATTTGTGGCTATAAATTTCCCTCTCAGCCTTGCTTCAGCAGTTTTCCATTGGTTTTGATAAGTTTTTCATTCATTTTGAGGTAGTTACTGATTTTTTTGCAATTTCCTCTTTGACCCCTGATTGTTTAAATGTGTATTGTTTAACTTCCATATCTTTGTGCCTATTCTTGTTCACTGCCCTTATTAACTTCCAGCTTCATTCATTGTGGTCAGAGAAATTACTTTGTATAATTTCAAACTGTCTGAAATCATTGAGACTTGTTCTGTGACCTACAATGTCATCTATTCTGGAGAATGATCCATGTGTGCCTGAGTAGAGTGTATATCCTGCTGGATTTGTGTGTAATGTTCTGTTTATGTCTATTAGGTCAAGTTCCTCTACAGTATTATTCAAGGTCTCTGTTTCTTTATTAACCCTCTGTTGAGATATTCTGTCTAATGGTAATAATAGTGTATTAAAATTCCCCACTGTAATTGTAGAGGCATCAATTTCTGCCTTTAGTTTTTCCATTGTTTGCCTCATGTATTTTCATACTAGTTAGGTGCATAACTATTTATGATTGTTTTTTCTTCTTGATAAATTAATCCTTTTATTAATATATAGTATCTTGCTTCATCTCTTTCAATACTTTTGCTTCTAAAGTCTATTTTGTCCAATATTAGCATAATTATTCCCACCCTTTTTTGGTTATTGTTTGCATGTAAAATCATTTTCCAACCTTTCACTTGCAACCACCTTGCATCCCTGGGTCTAAGGTGAGCTTCCTGTAGATAGTATATAGATGAGTTGTATTTCTTTTCGATTCTGCCAATCTGTGTCTTTTGGTTGAAGAGTTTAATCCATTAACATTCAATGTTATTACTCTCAAGGAAGTCCTTATATTAGCCATTTTTTCTTTAGGTTTATATACATCATATTTTGATTTTATTTCCCTTTTAATACATTATTTTTAGTAATAATCTTCCTTTCTAAATTCTCCTCTCTCTCCCTTCTGATGTTTTCCCTTTCAACCTGCTGAAATCTCTATAGTATATCTTGAAGGACAGTACTGTTTTTAATAAACTCTCTAAGTTCTGTTTTTCTGTGACTATTTAGAACACTTCTTCAATTTTGAATGCCAGTTTTCCTGGATACAAAAACCTTGGCTTCAAGTTTGTTTGTTTGTTTGTTTGTTTTTAGCACCTTTACTATGTCATACCACTGCCTTCTCACCTGCATAGTTTCAGGTGAGAAATCAGCACTTAAACTTATCAAGCTTCCCTTATATGTGATGGATCTCTATTCACTTGCTGCTTTCAGAATTCTCTTTGTCTTGAGCATTTCAAGATTTGACAAGTATGTGTCTCAGGGTAGGCCTGTTAGGATGTATACTGTTTGGAGTATTGTGCAATTTCTGGATGTGTACATCCATGTCATTCAAAAGAGTTGGAAATTTTCAACCATTATTTCCTCCAACATTCCTTCTTCCCTATTTCACCTCTCATCTCCTATAATGGGAAGCGTATAATGCGTATATTGGTGTGTTTCTTGTTGTCATTCAATTTCCTGAGTCTCAATTCAATTTTTTCTTTTTGTCTATCAGTTCTACTAAATGTGTGAATTCAGATATTCTATCTTCAATATCACTAGTTCATTTCTCTGTCTGTTCAAATCTTCTGTTATTTGCTTCCAGCATATTTTTAATTTCTTGTATTATGCCTTTTATCATCTTCAAATCTGTTATCTTTTTATGTATGTTTACAATTTATTCTGTATGTTCCCCTAGTTTCTTCTTAATATCCTTTATTTCTTCCTTCTCTCTGTTAAATTAATTCATGACATTTGTTTGGAAATCCTTGATTAATTTTTCCATGTTCTGTGTTTCCTCTTGCTTTTTAGTTTTTGGGTTTTTTTCTTCATTAGACTGGGCCAAGTCTTCCTGTTTCCTTTGTATGGTTTGTAATTTTTTGCTGGTGTCAAGGCATGGTTTATCTTGATGGGCTTATTCAATTGGTTAGCTTCTCTTTCTACTCTAGGGTATTATTTTGTTTTGTTTTATGTTAAGGATCTTCTCTGACACTTGTTTCCACTTACTCTATATCCTTGTAATTTTCCACATAACCCTCCAAAACATTAAGTCCATAGAAAAGTAAAGAAAGAAGAAGAGAAAAATAATTTTTTAAAAGGTGGTAAAGGAAATATAAAAGAACCAGAAAAAAAATAAATGAGTGAAAAATCATATAAAATAAAAAGGAATGAGAATAAAAAAATAGAGTAAATAAGATGAAGAGGGAAAAATAAAATAAAATAAAAGACCTGACAGATAAGAAGAAAAAAAATGAAGGCTAAACAAGAGAAGGTAGAAAGAGAGAAAAGCAACATAAGAGGGAAAAATTAAAGAAAGAAAAGAAAGAAAAGAAGGAGGAAAAAAGAGAGAAAAGAAGGAAAGGAAAAAAGAAACTAAGGGGGGAAAAACAGAAAAAACAGGTCTCCCTTTCAAGACACTAGCAAATGTCTCAGGCTGCCAGTGCTCCTCAATCAATCACACTGCAGCCCACACTCCACAGGTAAGTTACCTGGGTATACAGAATAAAGTAAAGAATAAATATAAAATATAAAATGGCAAATAATAAACCTAAAAAAATCTCAGTCTAGGTTCCTTGTCATGTGGCTGCTTGTCTCTCAACTCTTCTTTCCCCAGGGAGCCACCTGGCTGCCTGACAACCTGCTGGATTTCTGTCTGGATCCATTCTCTTCAGGGTTGGCTAGGCACCTGACAGCTCCTGGTCTGCCTTTCCCCCCCCTCCTTTATCTCCAATCAGTTGGGTTTCTGATGATTTGCTGACTGCCTATCCTGGCTTCCCTCTCTCCTGGGCTCTTAGGCACCTCTCAGCCCACCTCCTAACTGAACCAGTTCCTCCCTCTCCCAGGGCTGGTGGGGGTGACAGCCTGCTTGATTAGCTTCCATCTCCCCTCTCCCTGTAGTCACTTCAGCACTGACTGGAATCTTTCATCTTATTCTTTTTTTTCTGGTCCACCCACTCTCTCTCCCCTCCCCCCTACTCCTCTCTCTCTCTCACAGCAGGCTGGGTGCTGGTCCAAAATCTGTTTTGCCCTGAAGCTCCATGACCTCAAGAGCCTGCTGAGTACCAGGATGGACCCCTGGCCCCAGGGGTTTCTTTGTTCTCAATGACAGCTGAATGCTGAATTCCAGTCAAGTCACTTCCCTCACTTCCCTATCCCTCTGAGCCAGCTGTGTGCTGGCATACATGCTCTATCTCCCACAGCTTCCCTTTACCCCATCCAACTGACTCCACAATCCCTAGCTGCCTTCTCCAGCTGCCCCCATGGTACCATGGCTTCCCTTTTGTCAAGTAAACCTGTCTACCTTCCTGCAATTTCTGGAGGAGGAGTACAGCCTCCTATTCCCTACTCCACCATTTTGGATCAGAATTCTCTTTATCTCTGACATTTGATATTCTGAATAGTAGGTGTCTCAGTGTATATCTATTCAGATTAATTTTTGGGGGGTGCATTGTCCTTCTTGGATATTCATATTTATGTCTTTCAAAGGGTTTTTCAATCATCCCTGTTTCAACTCTTGCTGGGGTAGATACTGCTCATTTTTTGTGGCTTGGGCAGGTTGAAACCTCAGCTGTGCTCAAGACTGTAATCCAGC
>JAQZBX010038158.1:0-23515 GCA_029593785.1 Cabassous unicinctus | reverse complement strand
GGTGGTGTCAGAAAAGGTGAGATGGATACCCCCTGCACCCCATAGTGTCAGTGGAGACCAAACGTCCTTCTCTCTCCCCCCTGGGGTGGTGTCACATGAGACACAGTGGAGAGTCAGGATTTTGTCCAGTGATAATACAGCCACCCCCATCAGAGTTCAGTGGAGACCATGGTGTGGGGGAGGGGGGAGGGGGGAGGGGTGAAGAAACTCCAATCCCTGCCTAGCAGTAGTGAGGAATCTCCCTCCTTGGGTGTCACTGGAGGCTGAGTAGGGAACTGAACTTCTACCTCAACCTAGCAGTAACGAGGACGCAACCTGTCTCCCTGAATAGTGGTATCAGAGAAAGCCAACTAAAACAGAAGAAATAAATAAGATCCAGAGTCTCATATATAATACAAAAACATGCAGGTTTCAATTAAAAAAAATCACTATCACTTATCATACCAAGAACCAGGAAGATCTCAAACTAAATAAAAAAGATAACACATGCCAACACTAAGATAAAAGAGATGTTAGAATTATCTGACAAAGATTTTTAAGGAGCCATGATAAAAATACTTCAATAGCAATTACAAACGTGTTTGAAATAAATGATAAAAAGTCTGCAAAGAAATAGAAGTATCAGCAAACAAATAGAAGAGATAAAGAAGAACCAAATGGAAATTTTAGAACTGAAAACTACAATAACTCAAAAGGTCTGTGGATGAGTTCAACAACAGAATAGAGAGAACAGAAGAATCAATGAAATGGAAAACAGAACAATAAAAATACTGCCCAATCTGAAAAACAGAATAAAAAACAGACTTTAAAAAATGAACAGAGCCCCAGGAACCTGTGATACAAAATCTAATGTTCATATCATTGCAGTCTAAGGAGAGAAGAAACAAGTACAGCTGAGTAAGTACTCAAAGAAATAATGGAAGGAAACATCCCAAATTTGGGAAGACATCCAAACCTACAGATTCAAGAAGCTGACAAGCCCAAACAGGATAAATCCAAATAAAATAGCACCAAGAAACATTACAGTCAAACTTTTGAAAACAAAAGTCGAAGAAAAATAATCTTGAAACAGCAAGAGAGAAGCCAGTCTTTCATAAGGGTAAACAATTCTAAAGACATCAGATTTATCATCAGAAATTTTGGAGGCCAGAGGGGAGTGACACAACATTTTTTCAAGTGCTGAAAGAAAGGAACTGTAACCTAGAATCTTATATCCACTTAAAATATCCTTCAGGAATGAAGGAAAAATCAAGATGTTCTCAGATTAAGGCAAACTAAGAAAATTTGTCACCAACAAACCTACCCCAAAACAAAACAAAACAAAACAAAACAAAAATGGCTAAAGGAATTTCTCTAAACAGAAAGGAGACATATTATAGAATATCAAAATGGAATTCTAAAAAATGTTCATGTAACTCACAGGAAGGCAGGAAAAATAAACAGTAAACAATAAACAAAACATTAAATGTCAGGCTTAAGCCTTTATATGTAAGTGGTCTAAATATACCAATTAAAAGACAGAGATTGCAGAGTGAATTAAAAAGCATGACCTAACCATATGCTGTCTGCAAGAAACTTATTTAAAATTAATGATACAGGCAGGTTGAAAGTAAAAGTATGGAAAAAATATATCATGAAAACATTAATCAAACCAGATCTGAAGTGGCTATTTTAATATCAGATAAAACAGACTCCCCAGCAAAGAAAATTACCAGAGACAGAGATGGACATTATATAATGAAAAAAGGGTCAATCCACCCAAAACACATAACAATCCTAAATGTGTATGCACCAAAACAAAACTAAACAAAACAAAAAACTGCAAAATATGTGGAACAAAAATTGATGGAACTGAAAGCACAAATAGACAAATCCACTGTAATAATTGGAGACTTTAACACCCCTCTGTCAAAAATCAGTAGAACAACTAGACAGAAAATCAGCAAGGATATAGAACTCAGCAACATCAATCAACCGACAGGATCTATCAACATTTATAGAAATCTCCACCCAACAACATTAGAATACACATTCTTTGCAAACGCCCACAGAACATATACCAAAATAAACCATTTCCTGGACCATAAAACAAACTTCAACACGTTTAAAAGAATTGAAATCATATAGCATTTGTTCTCTAACTACATGGAATCAAATTAGAAATCAATGACAGGGAATAACAGGAACATCTCCAAACACTTGGAAACTAACCAACTTCGAAATAATCCATGTGTCAAGGAGGAAGCCTTAAGTGAAACTTAAAAAAAAAATACATGAAATCAAATGAAAACGGATAGTATATCAAAATTTGTGGAAAACAGCTAGAATAAAGTTGAGAAGAAAATTTATAGCACTTAATATTTTATTAGAAAAGAAGAAAATCTAAACTCCCATCTAAAGAAGCTGGAAGAAGAGCAAAATAAAGCAAGCAGAAGGAAGGAAGTACTAAAGAGCAGAAATCAAAATTTAAAACAGAAAAAGAGTACATGAAATAGATGGGGGAAAAGCTGGTTCCTTGAAAAGATCAGTGACATTGACAAACTCCTAGCAAGATTGAAAACTCAAAAAAGTAAAGACACAAATCACCAATATCAGAAATGGAACAAGACCATGTAGACATCAAAAGGACAATAAAGGAAAAGTATGAGCAACACTACATACATAAACTTGACAATTTAAGTGAAATGAACTCACTCTTCAAAAAACACAAACTACCCCAACTCACCCAGTGTGAAACTGATAATTTGGATAGCTCTATCACTATTAAGGAAATTGATTTCATAATTAAAACACTCCCAAAAGAGAATTCTCCACATGCAGATATTTTCATTAGAAAATTCTACCAAATATTTAAAGAAAGAAAGAACACCAATTCTACGCTCCTTCTTCCAGAAAAGACGAGCAGAGCAAACAGTTGCCAATTTCTTTTTACAAAGCTAGAGCACATTAATACTAATTCCAGACAAAGACAAATACAATAAAAGAAAACTACAGACCAGCTTCTCTCATGAACATAGATACAAAAATCCTTAACATATTAGCAGGTAGACTTCAACATTATATAAAAGGTATTATCCATCATGACCAAGGGGATTTGTTCCAGGGATGCAATATTTCTTCAATTTTGAAATCAATCAGTGTAATACACCATATTAACAGACTAAAGAAGAAAAATCACATGTTCATATCAATTATTGCAGAAAAAGCTTTGGAAAAATCCAATGCCCATTCAGAGTAAAAACTGTCTGAAAAATAGGAATAGAGGGAAAAGTCCTTAGCATGATAAAGGTAATGTATAAAAAAACTGACAGCTAATATATTTAATGATGAAAGACTGGATCCTTTCCACCTAAGATAGAAAACAAAAACAGGATGTTCACTCTCATCACTCTTACTCAACACAGTGGAATGCTCTACTTCTTTCCCCCTCCTAATAGTTCTCAGCTCTTCTATCTTTAGATATCTACTCAGCAACTAGTGCTACACCAATGCACTTTTCTCACTGTTTTATATAGTTAAGCCCAGAGCATGTAGGACCTAAAATGTCCTGACTGTCACTGCAACAATATTCCTTAACCCAGGTCTGCAGAGCTTGTCAAGGAGTGAGTGTGGAATAGTTTCAGGATTTCATTGCTTTAATTTTATGCCTTTCACAAATAATTTCTTCCCTTAGGCTATTGTATTTCTCTTTACAGAGAAAAATGAAAGCTTCAATTTTTATCATATTTACATTAACTGTGACAAACATTTCCTCAAGTGAAAATTTTCAGAGGCTGTTTGTTGATTTTTAAAAAAACCACAGGGAGGAATTGTGGGAACATGGCATCAGATTAGCCAGATAAGGCTCAGTTCTCATAAAAACAACAGAGAAAGAGCCAAAGGCTGCCTGCAGGACCTGTTATGGGGGTCAGCAGACCAGGACAGTGCTTCATAACTCCAAGGAGGTTGAGGGACAGAGAGACAAAGAAGCTGAAACAACAAACTGTGAGTTACTAAACCTCCCAGATGCCAAGAAGGGCTCCCCTCCCCCATCCCAGAGATATTCAGCGGGGGTAAAATCCCTGGATGATTTCAGCTGACGGAAAGGGAAGCAGACCATCTTCCTCCCTGCCAGCTGTTACAAGGGAACAGGGAGGGAGTCAGGGGGGCTTTTCTTCAGTGAATTTGGCCAGCAGAGCCCACTTTGAACCTCAGCTCTGGCCAGACAAAAACAAAGGAAAACCAAGAAAAATATATCTCTGTGGAAAAGTGTGCCAACTAGTGCCATCCATTGGCTGATCTGGAAATTACATGGACAGAAACTGCTTTTAGAGCTCTCTTTACCCCATCACGGGGAGAAAGTATACACCCCATTAGTGAGTCCCTGTCACGATTTTAGTGACTTAAATTGGGCAATTTTAAAGACAGGATAAGTTGAACCAAATATCAAAGAGCTGTGAAAAAATAATAAGAAATTGGCTATCAGTAAATTTATCAACATACCAGATTCCTAGACATCAGCAAAAAATTACAAGCCATACTAGGAAACAGGAAGAGATGGCCCAGCCAAGGGAACAAACCAAATATCCTGAAGAGATTCACGATTTAAGACAATTAATCATTGATAATCACACAACTCTCCTAAAGCATTTAAAAGAGTTGAAAGAAAATATGACTAAAGAGGTAAAGGATATTAAGAAGACACTGGGTGAGCATAAAGAACACTTTGAAAGTCTGCAGAGAAAAGTATCAGACCTTATGGGAATGAAAGACACAATGGATGAGCTTAAAAATACATTAGAGGCACATAAGAACACATTTGAACTGCTTGAAGACAGAATTAGTGATTTTGAAGATAGAACATCTGAACTAGAAAAGACAGGAGAACAGAAAGAGAAGAGAATGGAAAAAATGGAACAGGGTCTCAGGGAATTGAATGATAATGTGAAACACAAAAACAGATACATTATTGGCATCCCAGAAGGAGAAGAAAATGGAAAAGGGATAGAAAGAATATTTGAAGAAATGATGACTGAAAACTTCCCTACCCTTATGAAAGACATAAATATCAATATCCAAGAAGGACAATGCACCCCAAACAAAATAAACACAAGCAGAACTATCCTGAGACACCTACTACTCAGAATGACAAATATCAGAGATAAAAAGAAGATTTTGAAAGCAGCAAGAGAAAAGCAAAGCATCACACATAAGGGAAATGTGATAAGATTAAGTGCCAGCCTCTCATCAGAAACCCTGGAAGAGAGAAGAAAGTGCTATGATGTATTTAAGGTATTGAAAGAGAAAAACTGCCAGCCAAGAATTCTGTATCTGGCAAAGCTGTCCTTCAAAAATGAAGGGGAGTTCAAAGTCTTCACAGACAAACAAAAACTGATAGAATATGTTACCAAAAGACAAGAATTACAAGAGATACTAAAGGGAGTGCTGCAACCTGAAAGGAAAAAACAAGGGTGAGAGATTTGGAGAAGAGTGTAGAAATGAAGAATATTAGAAAGGGTAAAAAGATAGACTGTAGTATGATATGACAACAGAAAACCAAAGGTCAGAATGGATGAAGTGAATAATGCCTTTAGAGTTATAACATTGAATGTTAACAGCTTGAACTCCCCAATCAAAAGACACAGACTGATAGAATGGATTAATAAAAGGGGCAACTCAACAAAAAGAAATAACTATTCTAAATGTTGATGCACCTAACCTCAGTGCCCCAAGATACATGAGGCACACACTGGCAAAGCTGAAGGGAGAAATAGATGTCTCCACAATAATAGCTCAAGACTTCAATACACTACTATCAGTATTGGATAGACTATCTGGACAGAGGATCAATAAAGAGAGAGAGAACTTGGATAATATGATAAATGAACTAGACCTAACAGACATCTATCGAGCATTGCACCCCAAAACAGCAGGATATACATTCTTTTCAAGTGCTCATGGAGCCTTCTCCAAGATAGACCATATGTTGGGTCACAAGACAAGTCCCAATAAATTTAAAAAGATTGAAATTATACAAAGCATTTTCTCTGATCATAACAGAATGAAGCTGGAAATCAATAATGGACAGAAATGGAAAATTCATGAATATATGAAGATTAAGCAACACACTCTTAATCAATGGGTCAAAGAAGAAATTGCAAGAGAATTTAACAAATATCTTGGGATGAATGATAATGAGAACACAACATGTCAAAACTTATGGGACACTGCAAAGGCAGTGCTGAGAGGGAAATTTATAGCCCTCAATGCTTACATTAAAAAAGAAGAAAGAGCTAAAATTCATGATCTAACTGCACACCTAGAAGAACTAGAAAAAGAACAGTAAACTAATTCCAAACCAAGCTGAAGGAAAGAAATAGTAAAGATCAGAGCAGAAATAAATGAAATCGAGAACAAAAAGCACAATAGAATCAACAAAACCAAAAGTTGGTTCTTTGAGAAGATCAACAAAATCAGCAAACCCTTAGCTAGATTGACAAAGAAAAAAAGAGAGAAGATACAAATAAAATCAGAAATGAGAGGGGGGACATTACCACTGACCCCACTGAAATAAGAGTGATCATAAGAGGATACTATGAACAACTGTATGCCAAAAAACTAGAAAATGTAGATGAGATGGACAAATTCCTGGAAACACATGAACCCCCTACACTGACTTTAGAAGAAATAGAAGACCTCAACAAAGCAATCACAAGTGAAGAGATTGAAACAGTCATCAAAAATCTCCCAAAGATCAAAAGCCTAGGACCAGATGCCTTCATAGGTGAGTTCTACCAATCATTCAAAGATAAACTAATGCCGATCTTGCTCAAGCTCTTCCAAAATATTGAACAGGAAAGAATGCTACCAAACTCATTCTATGACGCCAAAATCACCCTAATACCAAAACCACATAAAGATACTACAAAAAAAAGAAAATTACAGACCAATATCTCTAATGAATATAGATGCAAAATTCAACAAAATACTTGCAAACAGAATCCAAAAGCACATTAAAAGAATTATACACCACGATCAAGTGGGTTTTATCCCAAGTAGGCAGGGGTGGTTCAACACAAGAAAATCAATTAGTATAATAAACCACACTGATAAATTGAAGAAGAAAAAATCACATGATCCTCTCAATTGATGCAGAAAAGGCATCTAACAAAATACAGCATCCTTTCTTGATAAAAAACACTCCAAAAGGCAGGAATAGAAGGAAGCTTTTTCAATATGGTAAAATATGTATATGAAAAACCTACAGCTAGCATTGTACTCAACGGTGAAAGACTGAAAACTTTCCCACTGAGATCAGGAACAAGACAAGGATGCCCACTGTCACCATTATTATTCAATATTGTGCTAGAAGTTCTAGCTAGAGCAACTAAGCTAGACAAAAAAAAAAAATAATAAAAGCACCCAAATAGGAAAGGAAGAAGTAAAACTTTCACTCTTTGCTGATGACATGATCCTATATCTAGAAAATCTCCCCAAAATCCACAACAAAGCTACTAGAATTAATAGACAAGTTCAGCAAAGTGGTGGGATACAAGGTTAATATGCAAAAATCAATAGCATTTCTATACACTACTGATGTGCAATCTGAGGAGGAAATCAGAAAAAAAATTCCATTTGTAATAGCAACTAAAACAATCAAATATTTAGGAATAAACTTAACCAAGGACTTAAACGACCTGTATTCAGAAACTACAAAACATTGCTAAAAGAAACTGAAGAAGACTTAAATAAATAGAAGGACATTCTGTGTTCATGGATTGGAAGACTAAATATCGTTAAGATGTCAGTTCTATCCAAACTGATTTACAGATTCAATGCAATCCCAATAAAAATGCCAACAGTCTTTTTTGCAGAAGTTGAAAAGCCAGTAATTAAATTTATTTGGAAGGGGAAGGGACCCTGAATAGCAAAAAATGTCTTAAAAAAGAAGAAGGAAGTTGTAGGACTCTCGCTTCCTGACTTTAAAGCATATTACTTAGCTACAGTGGTAAAAACAGCATGGTGGGAAGCGGATGTGGCTCAATTGATTGGGCTCCCATCTACCATATAGGAGGTCCAGGGTTTGATTCCTGGGACCTCCTGGTGAAAAGCAAGCTGGCCCACATGGAGTGCTGGCCTGTGCAGAGAGCTGGCGCAGCAAGATGAATCAACAAAAGAGACACAAAAGAGAGACCATGAGAGATGCAGTAGATCAGGGAGCTGAGGTGGCACAAGAGATTGAGCAGCCTCTCTCTACTCTGGAAGGTCCCGGGATTGGTTCCTGGTGCTGCCTAAAGAGAAGACAAGCAGACACAGAGAGCAGACAGTGAGCTCAAAACAACGAGGCAGGGGTGGGGGAGGAGAAATAAATAAATCTTTAAAACAAACAAACAAAAAACAGCATGGTACTGGCATAAGGACAGACAGATTGACCAATGGAACCGAATCAAGAACTCAGAAATTGACCCTCACATCACAGTCAAGCAATTTTTGACAAGGCTGTTAAGTTCACCCATCTGGGCCAGAACAGTCTATTCAACAAATGGTGCTGGGGGAACTGGATAGCCATATCCAAAAGAAAGAAAGAGGACCCCTAACTCATACCTTATACAAAAATTAACTCAAAATGGATCAAGGATTTAAATATAAAAACATCAACCATAAAACTCCTAGAAGAAAATGTAGGAAAACATCTTCAAGATCTTGTGGTAGATGGTAGTTCCTAAACCTTAAGCCCAAAGCAAGAGCAACAAAAGGAAAAACAGGTAAATGGGACCTCCTCAAAATTAAACACTTTTGCATCTCAAATGACTTTCAAAAGGGTGAAAAGGCAGCCGACTCATGGGAGAAAATATTTGGCAATCATGTATCTGATTAGGGTTTAATATCCATGATATATAAGGAGATCATACAACTTAACAATAAAAAGACAAAGTATCTGATTGAAAAATTGGCAAAAGACTTGAAAAGACAATTATCCGAAGAAGAACTACAAATGGTGAAAAAACACATGAAAAAATGTTCAACATCCCTAGTGATTAGGGAAATGCAAATCAAAACAATGAGATATCATTTACACCTAGTAGACTAGCCACTATCATAACAAGTCGGAAAACTGTAAATGTTGGAGAGGATATGGAGAGATAGGAACACTTATTCACTGTTGGTGGGAATGTAGAATGGTACAGCCACTGTGGAAGACTGCCAGTTTCTAAGAAAGTTGAATACAGATTTGCCATGGAACCGGCAATACCATTGCTAGGTATATACCCAGAAGAACTGAGAGCAGTCACACAAATAGATATCTGCACACCGATGTTCGTAGCAGCGTTATTCACGATAGTCAAAAGTTGGAAACAACCCAGGTGTCCATCAACTGATGAATGGATAAACAAATTGTGGAGTATACACACAATTGTGTGGCATATACACACATAATGAATGGAATATTATGCAGTGGTAAGAAAAATGAAGTTGTGAAACATATGACAACATGGATGGACCTGGAGGACATTATGTTGAGAGAAGGAAGCTAGACACAAAAGGACAAATACTGTATGATTGCCCTATTATGAACCAAATATATTATGTGAAATATAAATATATGTGAAATATGAATATGGGTAGAATTGCATATATAAGACCGCTTTTCTTTGAAGCTGAACAAATGTAAGTTAAAAGTACAAAATGTTAATATCAGACAAAAAAAACAAAAACATAGTGAAGGAGACCAGACACAGAATACTATATATTGTATGGTTCTATTTATATAAAATGTAAATATAAATCAGTTTATAAAAATGAAAGGAGATTAGTGGTTATATAGGTCTGAAGAAGGAATGATAAGGGGTGTGGAGTTTTTTTAGAATAATGAAATTGTTCTAAAAATTTTTGAGATGATGAATGTACAACATTGTGATTATACTAAAAGCCATTGATTATACACTTTGGATAGAATAGCCAGAAACAGCAGCTATTTACAGTGGGGGAAGCATAGAGAGATTGAGAGGTGAGGAATTTTCTTGTCTGTTTTTTGTTTATTAGTAGTAGTATTGAAATAATGAAAATGCTCTAATAATGATTGAAGTGATGAACACACAACTATGTGAGTATAGCAAATACCATTGATTGTACACTTTGGATGAATTGTATGTTTATTAATATGTATCAATAAAATTGATTTGTTAAAAAAAGCCACAAGTAACACTCAGTTTATTTCAATCATGTACTGTTTTATAGATTTAACTTTTATTTGTTTATTTTTGAATAGGTAATACATTCACATAGCTTAAACTATAAAATGTCTCCTTTCCCACCCAAGCTTCCAACTCCATAGTTCCCATCTATGAAGGTAATTTTACCAACTTCTTGTCTATCCTTCCAGAGATACTGTACACATATTAAAGGAAATATATTTTTCCCCACTCTTTTTATACAAGTGATAGTATACAAAACACATCTTGATTTTTGTCTACACTTAACCAAATATCTTAGAGATTGTTCCATAGCAAGATATAAAGGTCTTTTTAATTTTTTATTTGATGGATGTACTGTAATTTATATAAACAGCTCTACTAATTGGCATTGAGGCTATTACAAATGATCGTGTAATAGTGTGCTTATGTCAGTTCACATAGAAGCAAGTATATTTGTAGGTCCTATAGTGTAGGATAAATCCCTAGAAATTCAACCACATTAAAAAATAATTGACAGTTATTTTACCAACTATGTAATTTTCATGTACTTGATAAAAGCACAAAGCAAAAAGATTTTAAATAATGTTTTAATTTTAATTGATAGCATTCTATGGATTTTATTAGGAAGTAGATCTTAAGACCTGGTAATTATATGTGTACTTCTTTTGTATTTATTTTTTCTTTCTTCTCCTTTTTCTTTTTTCTCTTCTTTTCTCTCTCCTGTTTTTCTCCCCACCTTCCTCCTTCCTTACCTCCTTCCTCCCTCCCTTTCTCCATGCCTCCCTACTTCAGCTTCTTCCTTTTTTAAATATCAAAAAAGCTACTATTTGTTCTTAATGGTCAAACTGAGAGCTATGTAACCACTAGGTGGTGGTACAAGAACACAGGGAGAAGTATTTTCATAAACAGACTAGGAATGAGTTTTGATTTCCTGCTCAGTTTTTAAATTGCTATACACTAGGGCCTTTAAATGCCTCCTAGGGGATGCCATTGTGATTGCTGTTTAGTAGTTGAGCCAACGTAAAATTGATGTTGAGTTTTACAACAGCCGTTATAGACTACTTTATGTTGATGTTGTGACTTTTTAAAAAATGCTCATTACTTGGAAATGTGAACTCTTTGGTAGGGATCTGTTAAGTTTTCTGAGTGACTTGCAGGGCTTGCTTATATTTCTGACTGATTTACAGATCTTACAATGTTGCAATTGAGACCACTTAGAATTTATAATCCTGCTTTATTAGCTGACTGAATTTTCAGTAAAGAAACGACAGTTTCCTAGCTATTTCCAATGGAAATGACAAAAGACATCTGCTTACTATGGTTTTACCCTGTTGACTGCAATTCAGCATTTTACACAACCTTGCAATGTTGATCTTCATTTAAATGAGTAAAGTATGCATTTAAAATGATTTTGCAATTTTGCTGTGAAAGTATTTTTCCAGGTGTAGTTTAGGCTAATTAATTTTTGGAAGTGTACCTTATCCCTTTTAATATTCTGAATCTGTGCTAAGAAAGTTTAGATTAAGTCCCTTCAATCACAAAAGAAAGGAATCAAGCAAAACACATTGGAGGCTCTTTGCTGACGTAGAACTGTATGATAATTTGCATTTAAATTCTGCTGAAATTCTGTATCATGTATTTAGTACAAGAGTCTTTTTAAAAAAAAAAAAATTTAAAAAAAAAAAAAGAGTCTTTTTACAGTCACACCGTGAAACATTCTGCTCAAAGGCGGCACGATCTCATCTTATGTAATGTTGCCGTTGGATTTGTAAAAATGGATATACACTGGCTCTCCTGCTTTGTCACGGCATGTTCATGGCAACTGACAAATCCACACCTTCCTGAGACGTAACCTTACAACAAAATACCCACTGCCTTGCTTTGATGGGTCAGTTATTTTTGGACAAGTGCCGAGGCATATCACCTCATTTCCATAGCTACTGATAGTTCTGCATATCATTTTTATTGGTGATACCTGGATTTGAGAATGAAGAGTGCTAACCGTTTAGCTACATTACCTTTTAATTTTAATGATAATAATGCTTTCTTACCATTTAACATGTATAGTCTTCCTAATGAAATTTTATGATCTGGTATCAAATGGCAGTCTGTTATAACATCACTTCTGAAGTCTTCATTTAAGGCAGTTAGTATTTAACTAAAAGGAAAAATGACTTCTTTGTACCTGTTCACACATTGGGGCGGGGGGGGCAAGTAATCACAGTGTTCAATTCAATGGAAGGGCACTAAGTTAAAAGAAGCATCACTTGGATGATGAAACCATTATAGACACAGTAAATAGAATCAACTGCACTTGATTCCTTGGTTTTATTAGGAAAGATAGCCCATTTTGCAATCTACAACGTTTAAATCAATTGAACTATAGTGAAATCTCTCCCCTGAAATGGCTATTACACAGCTTGCAACCTTTTGTTCAAGAGATTAAGTTTGCATCTCCTCACATTATCTCCTTGTAATTGGAAAACTTTCATTTTGACAGGGAAAATGTGCCAGTATCCCTGTGAGCCTTGCCACAAGCCAATGCAGAATGCCATCTGGAGCATGCATGCCCAAGTCATGCAACAGCCTCCTGTCGGGTTGTATCTGGAACTTTGCAACAGAACAACTAATAACATCTTAAGCTCCATTTGTCTAGCTCGCTAGCGCTCTTGGCAGAGGTCATAACCAGCAGTGGTTTTGTTGATTTGCTGCATCAAATGTAATTAGGTTAAAGCACTCACTGACAGAGCCTCTGATAATGGCATAAAAGCCTCAGGCTTAAATTTACCCATTATGTCAAATTTAAGTTTAGATCAACAAAGACATACTAATTTTATCATTGGAATAATGAAGCCTAATATTTTTAAAGGTGCTTATTTGGTTTTCTTTCATTTAGATTTGTAATTAATACATTTTTTATTTTAATTTCTGGTTTTGTTTTTTTTTTTTAGTCACTGGTTTTTAATGAAGTGGTTTATGTTTCCTGCTAGAAAGACTCTCATCCGTAAACAAGCCATATATCCTTTCTGAACCTTACCTTTGAGTACATTGTAGAAAATAAGACATTTTTGTCAGGTTATATCCAAATAACTTTGAATTCTACCAGTTTCATACTCATAAGGGTGGAGTAACATTATTGCTGGCCTTTTAACCCTTGCTTACTGGAAAATCCAGTAGTACCAGAAGCCTCTTTATAAATGAGTCAGTCTCAGACTCTGAGTAAGATGGAGAAACCATTACTTGGGGTTAAATTTAGGGCAAGGTTGGGCCCAGAGCACAAGACAGACTTTAACTGTTATTAGGAGCCATAAGAAAACTATGAAAAAAGACTTCTGCCTGCTGAGGAGAAGGAAAAAATTCAGCAGAAATAAGGTTTAACAGTTTCCTGCATAAATGTTGTAAAACAAGTCAGCAGGGGTCTGTGCTAGGGAGAGCGAGCTTGGACTTTGTCTCAGCAGGAAGGTTATACTTCCTTGGAATGGCTGCTCTGATTATGTGGATGGGTTTTTTTTTTTAAAGAGCTAGCAAAGGAGCTAAGTATGTAATATGCAAAATAATAATATGAGAAATGCATTTTTTATTGCCTTCTGAATTTCCCCTCACTTTCATTGGTTTTTGAGAAAAAATACCTCCCAAACTAGAGCTGCAATTTCCAAAGGACAGCAGTCATTTCTATAGGCTTTGTACCTCATTGTGGAGGTTGTCTTAGTTTGCGTGTAACAGTGTTCCAGGTATGCTGCTTTCGATAAAAAGCAATAGGCATATGTGAGAATGAGGTTAAATCAGTGTTTATTTGAGGATTTAATATGACACACACTCTAGGAGTAAAGCAATTATCATGTGGCTAATTTCATATTCATGTATGCCTTATTTATTTGTTGTTTACCTCTCTGCATAATGAAAATGCTATGGAAATCTGCTTTTTCTTGTGCTCTAATTTTAAAAGAAGTTATGTATAATTTTAAGATACAGATTGCTAATTCCGTTCTATTTTAAATACTCTATGCATAAGAAACTTCTGTGTTTTCACAGAATCCTCTTTTAAGCACATCAAAGCAAAATTGTCTGAGTAATTAGAATAGGTAGTTAAAAAGATTGGGACATGAATCAGAAGTATTATAGGAATATTTTGAACCATGTAGTTACATGAACTGATTTACACACACATATGCCTTATATTTTCAGAATCAACACCTTCATTACTTTTCTGACAAATTATAATATAGTAAGAACATAATAGTACATTGCCCCCACTGATAAATTATTTGTATCTGGCTTACTTGTAATCCAGTGGCAGAGGCAATGTTTGGTGAAATGATTTTGAAAGTTGCAGAAGCACTGCAGTTCATCTATTTATATAACATGATAACTTTTAAGAACCTGTCATTGGCAGAATTCTGGGCTACTGCATCTTCTGGGGATGTAATGAAAAAGAAAAAATATATCCATATCCAGTGTATGTGGAGTTTCCGTCTACACAGTCTGGGTATCTAATTAAGTTTCATGCCTTGAATTCTACTTCCCGGCCCTTTCTTTCTCTTCTCTGTTTAATACCAGACCCATATCTGGAACCAGAGGGGTATGGCATTAAAGTTCCTTTAAATATTTCACTTATTCCCCAAGTATCACTCTTTGCCCACCATATGCATAGATAGGGTCCTTTCCCCTGGGTGACTGCAGCCTGGTTGAGAAGCTAACACACAGATGAGAAATAATAAATAAATAACACTGCATGTCGGTATACATTTAAATACTCCAAAGACAGAAATTGTTGAGGAAATTTACTTCTGAAAACCCTTAACATAGCCTGCAAAGCTTGGTATATGCCAGTTGTTCAATTTCCATTGTTATTTACAAAAGTGAAGCTTTAAATTAAGAAAAAAAAAAAGCACCATCTGCCTACCCGTGTAATAATGCTTGGTTTTATTCCCAAGCATATCAACCACTGGCTTGGCATTTTAACTAACTGAAGCACTTTTCTCATTAGAGTGTGTCTGTGTCTACAAAAGGCCTTTTTCCCCCCTGGTTGCTCATTTTAATATTTCTGCCCTCTAACTCTGCCTTTCCTGGACATGAGGCTTCCTATTTGTTAGTGTGGCCAGTTTGTTAAATGACCCATGTATTCAAGGTGCCTTAAGTGCAGGCCATGCTTGGTGCCTCTCCTCCTCCAGTTGTTTATTCAATCAATCCTTTGATCAGTTGACTCTTTAGTCAATGTTTACATTGAGTGCCTATTTCTATGAAGGATATTGTATAAGCATGTTGAAGATACACAGTAGTATTCAATATGATACCTACCCTCAATAAAAGTTCAGTCTAAGAAAATAATGCATCCAAAAATATCCTGTTAAAGTAGAATTTTCTAAGTGCCAGGGTGAATGTTATACATCTATTCATGCGGTAAATCATTTATTCAACAAGCATTTATTGACTGCTGTGAGGCCTCAAGCACTGTGTGACTCAATGGGGATATAAGGATGAATCAAGCATGCCCTGTATGAATTTAGAAGAAATGATATTTTGGTAGACTAGAACCTCACCATGGGCCTGAGGACCAGCTGTGTCAGCACCACCTAGGAGCCTGCTAGAAATTCAGATTCTCAGGCCTTGCCTAGCCCTATTGAATCAGAATCTGCATTTAACAGGATGCCTAAGTGATTCCAATTAAAGTGTGACAGTACTGGGATAGAAGGATCATGGAATGTTTCATAGAAGAGCTGAAATAAATAGGAGATACTCAGTTTTATTAAAAGAAGGTGGCAAATGTAGGCAGGTTAATGTAGGAATTGGTTATAATTGAAAATCTAATTGTTAAGACATGAAGTTTCAGAAGTTAGTTGGGAATGATTCTTCAGAATCTGATGGACAGTAACCTAGTGGCTGGTTGATGACAGACAGGGAGGAGTAGTGGTTGCAAAACCGTGACTATGTGAGATCCAGAGCTGGGAGGAAGGAGAATGATGTAGATTCCAGACTCCAAGTAGTGTCGGGGTGCAAGGTGCACCCTAACCCATCTCCAGGCCCAGTGGTGGAAGATGCATGAAAGAGAAAATACCTACCATTAAAGAGGGCCTACCATTAAAGAGGGCTTGACAGGAAGCAGTGTGCTGAGGAGAGATTAGAGATTAGAGCAAGAGATTAGAGATTAGAGCAAGAAGGTGACAGGAGCATTCGGAGAAAATGTTGGGTATATCAGAGGTTGTGCTGAGTGACCTTTATGCCCTATGAGCATGGTGAAGCTGTTTCCAGATCTAGGAAGGAAAGACTGACATGGGAATAATATAATTAAGTAATTTGTAGACTATAGCTAACAACAACATTGCAATGTTTTTGTAGCAAAAGCAAAGTTGATACTATATTAATGCTAAAGTTAAAAAAAAAAAAGAATATGGGATCTCATTTTGTGAGATATGAATATGATTAAGCATATTTTCCTCTTCTTCATTTTTTTTTTTCATTAATAAAGAGACCTTGACTATGTCATTTAACTAATCTGTGTATCTTTCTGAGCGCTAGAGGAACAACTGAGTTAGGAGTTGGAATTAGATGAGACAAAAGTGCCTAGACAGAACTTTTGAGGAGTAATGCTTCCATAACTTGTTGAACTGCCTTTTTCCTTTATTTTTTTGAAGTTGAAATAATTTATTTAAAAAAAAAAAAAAGATTGACAGAGAAAGAATAAGAGAAATGCAGAGCCAGTAGGGTGGATGAAAGGTATAAGGGAGGAGCTGGATCTGGATATTATGTGGTATGCGATGGTAACAGAGACAAAGGGCATGATGTGATTATTCCTGAAGACCTCAAGGCGGATAATGACTGATGGGGGCAGGGAGCAGGCCATGATGAGTTCTGGGCCACTCTCTCCCTTCCTGCCAATGGTGATGCAAGGCCTGTGGGTGGGACGACCTTATCCAGAGCATGTGGAGGTAAATGTTAATATGCTCACAGGAGATGTTTTAGAATCAATTTTTAGGACTAACATGCTTTGAATCCTGAAATTTTAATGGAAGCCAATGGGTAGCTACAAATCAAGGTGTAACCTTTTATATATGCCCATTTTTCTAAAACGCTTCTTATTTTTTGGACCTTAGATATAGGAAAAAAGTAGTTAGTAATTTGGATCAGTAGTCTTGCTTCAAAATGAATGGAGAATGTTATTTAGGGGGGAAAGGCTCTTCATATCTTTCTCTTCATGGAGTTATTTCTTTCCAGTCAAGGGAGGTCACATGCAAGATCGTGAGAAAACGAAGTTTGTGGTGCCTTTACCTACCCCAATTATCCTTTTTGTTACCCTCCACCCAGTTGTTCTAGTCATTAAAACTCCAAGAAATGGAGATACCATTATGGCAGAGGTCAGTACGGGTAATATGGAAGGGCTGGTGACCTTCTCAAATGCATCTTTTTTAAACACACGGTCGAGTGGTTTCTGTCCTCTTGTGCGGTCAGTACTGTACACATGGGCATTCCATCCACAGGATTGAAAGAGTTGGGGTAGCTAATTCTAAGTAGCCCAATTAACCTATGACAATCATAAAAAATTTACATTTGCTTATTAGGCCCTGAAGACTTCCTAAGCTAATGATTTATTTCTGAGATGCTTTAAATATGACATCTATAATCTCATGTTTTATGGGCATCTGTTAGTGTGGCATTCAGTGTGCTTTAAACACATGACTTATCTGCACACAAACCTGAGCTGACAGGGAACAGCCTGCAGCTCTCAGTAAATGACAGACTTAATCGGTGAGACATAGAGCCTAGAGCAGTGTCCCGAACAAAGTCTACCTTACAAAGCCCAGAGAACACTATCTGAAAAATTTCAGTGCCGTTGTTTCAAATGAATCAGCACCATGCTGAGAAATGATTCTTTTCTCTGAATAGAGTGCCTCAAAGTAACTTGACTGATAAATCCAGGACTTTATTTTCTTAGCCCATAAGTGTAGGAAGCTGGAGAAGGAAGCAGGCACATGAAAGGGTTTGGAAGAAGAGGTTCTTTTAGCTAGAGGTAGGTCCATAGGAGAAATTTTTGTAGCAGACTTAGAAGGTTGTTATAATAAATTGGAATGCTTTTTCAGAGCTGAATTATTTTGTTGTAATTTAGAGAGGCCATTTTTTTGGGGGGGTGAATCTTTTCTAAAATTAGCCACAGAAATATTTCCTCATTAAATGAATCAATAGTATTGAGCATTAATAAATGTACAGTGTTTAGAGGATAATACTTCTCATTCCTTTGAGTTCCATAGGTAAAGATGATGCACTAAAATATGTGTTATGAGGCAGATGAATATTCCACTGGTGGCAAAATTTCAACATTTAAGGATAGATTTTATATTTTACTTATAAAGGTCATCTGGAGCTATATATGATAAATTAGGTGATCAGTTTCGGGTAATACTGTTTTAGATCAAAGAAAGATAGAAGAAAGTTTGGATGGAAGGGAGGAGAGAAAAGAAAAACCACGTGCCTTCAATGTAAGAGCAATTTACTTGTTTGTATTGAAAACTCTCTTGAAAGACAGTTCTAAATGGCAGTGGCACGAGTTTTATGCTTCCTTCCTAGGAGACCGCCATGGCAGCAAATATTTGAATATACATGTTCCAATGTGTTTGCCTCAGATAGATTCATGGCTTGCCATCAGATCTTATGCTTATGAGTTATTAATTTTAACAATCATTCTTCAACCTTTATTTCTGTAATGAAATCCACACTAAATATGTGAGTGCACTATTTCCATCATTACTAAAAATAGAAGTTCTAGGTTTGACTTCTTTTTTCCATGTATGAAAATGAGAATGTTTAAAATAACTCACCATATAAATGGAAAGTATATAGAAGATAAGATCATATTCTTTTATTCCTCAGAGAATTCTATTCATCAAAGTATTTTATGAACTAATTCATTAAGTGGAACACATACCATTCTAAAAATATGGAAGTAGACTCAAAAATTATTTTTCTAACAGACGTTTTAAGGTCTTTTTCTCCCCTATCTACACTGGATGTCCTTTGGCTCAAGCAGTGTCAGGTCTTTTTGTCTCTCTTCCTGCTAATATTTATTTTCATTCAAACTTCTTTTTTGCCACATCAGATTCTCACCAGTGAGAATGACTCCAAATAGTTTTCCCAGTTAAGAAAAAGCAAGCGGTGCTGATAGAATGACTACTTAGTGACGGGCTATTGGAGTCCAGCTTGTAACAGAAGGATGTGGTAGCAAAAGTGGCATCACATAAATGATTACCAGTGGGAAAATGTTACACTTCATGTGGCCTCTGTCTGTTATTGTAATGTGATGCACTTGAGTGTAAAAATAATGGGCTCTGTCAGCCTTATTAATTATCTATGCTTGTTCTAGAAGACAAGATTACGAAACATGTCCGAACCACCTGATGTAATGGACTATTTTAGAGCTTTACATGCAAGTCTTTGAGCACAACTGGTGATCCCAATGGCTAGCTCATCTGCAGTTAGGAATTTTGCACTGAGCTGGACTCACATAATAGCAATATTGGCCACAAGATGATGGAATAATTGATGTTCCTTAGTGGATTTCTTTAGCCTGGTGGGACAAATTTCCTAACTAATAAAGCCTTTTTGATGCCATCCCTATCTCATACCACCCTTGTTTGTCTTATAGTTTAAATATACTACATTTAAGTTCATGGAGCAAAGTAATCTGACAATTCACATGCACTTCTTGGGTTTATTCTTTAATTTGTTCATAGAAAGCAGGCAAGAAGAAGACAAGCTGGCCCAGGTAATGCTCTAACACTGAGAACTACTAATGTCTTCACAGCTGGTAATTTACTAATGGGACCTTTTGAAAGGGAAATGTTTGTGAATGAGAAAATGTGCAGAAAGACCTGACTGTGTAGCATTGCCTGTTTTCTCCTTTAAGCAATCAGGGAGCAAGTCCATTTTAGTGTCTCTCTCTCTCTCTCTATGTGTGTGTGTGTGTGTATATATGTTTATATACCCATAAACACAGTCACATTTACGTTTAGACTGTGAGCTGCTAAAGGTTAAAGACGATTTCTCTTTCTTAGTAACTTCCCTTGGCACAATATACCTTTATTATGATTATTATTAATGATCTTTAATATATGACCTATCCCTAGGGATTTTTAATATTATGATGACCTCTCTTACAAAGTTCAGGAGAGCATTTTGTTGCTAATGTGTTCAATGCATCCCCATTTATATATATATAAAATATCTAAGGAATACAATTTCTTAGATCCTTTTGGAAAGAAAAATCATAATTATGAAGAATTGAAAGTGGAAACATGATTTTAAATATCCAGATCCACATAAAATATGAGAGTTATGGAATAATCTAGTTGAATGAAAATGATTATGTAGTTTCTTCCCATTACACCTAGATTGATAACCAGATTTAGTTATACCATTTAGATGTATGTTTTGTGTACATGGA
This sequence comes from Cabassous unicinctus, assembly GCA_029593785.1. NCBI lineage: Eukaryota > Metazoa > Chordata > Mammalia > Cingulata > Chlamyphoridae > Cabassous > Cabassous unicinctus. The sequence continues at coordinate 2,908 of JAQZBX010038158.1, read as the reverse complement.
ATAATTAGTAAGTTAATATATATCAAAGAAGACTTTCTCTCTCCATTTTAACAGTGAAAGCTAATTGTTCAGCTAAATCTATGGGACACTTAACCCACATGGACTTTGGTTTTATGAGGGAGTAACATTATATGATCTCTAAGGCCCCTTTTCATCTTAGAAAAGAATTGGCTTTCTGATTTTGTGTGCCTTGAGTATATCATTAATAAATGAAATTATGCTTTTCACACCAGGAAAAGAATCACCTTTAGCTATCTAAAATGGTTCCTCTCAGCCAGTCATACTGAATTACATTAATCTATTCATTTCCTTTATAGCTCTTATCACAGCCTCTAATTATCTTGTTTATTTTGCTCTTCAGGATTTGCTTCTCCTTGAGGACAAGTGACTGTCTTGATCACAGATGTGTACCAAATATTTGTTCAATGAATGGATGAATGAATGAATGAATGAATTTGGCTCTATCTCCATAGTGCAAACTATCTGTTCTTTAAAATAACTTCACTAGGTGTTCAGTGAGAAGGAGTAGAGTTTGAAACTACAGATTGTGTAAAAGTATCAGTAGAGGAAATGATGTGTTTGCTTCCTAACATGTAAGAACCATTTCTCTTTATTTATTTATGGCCTTACTACTTTAGCTAATCAAGAATGTGATTTTGATCAGCAAGTTGTGTGCTTTATTTTTTTTTTTTTAATTATATTTGATTAGCCCACAATTATGCTTATGATGAGCTGCCATACTTGAGTACATAGTAATGTCTAGGTCCATTTTTGCATCATATAAATAAATTTGCCTCTTACTGGCATATATTTTCATATGGGACAAGAATGTTTATCACCATTAAATGTGAATTGTAAAGTTTAGAAGTTGTGAAAAGCAATACATGCTTATCCTGAGATTTCCTACAGAGATGTTAGAACATCACCTGTTCTTCCGTACCCAACTTATGTGGGTTCACATAACTTAAAAATGTTTGAAAATCTTATTCTTTGTCCCTCGTGAACTGGCTCAATTACTCCTTGCCTCAACATACATTCAAGTTAAGGCCAATCTGAGAGCTTTTTTCCCAGCTTTTAATTTCTTAGGAAGGTAGACCTTTCCTTGTAGGATGTTCCCACAGTGGGCATCACTATGGAACTTTGCCTCCCTGTAAAGTAAACCCATTCAAATTAGAAAAAAAATCAAATGGATTTGGAGTACAGGACCATGAATATGAGTGACCATAAAGCCTGTTATTCCTTGTTATAGCACTCTCCTAACACTGAAAATTAAAAAGGACCATTATCTTTCATTGTCCCTCATATTGTTTACAGACAACGTGAAATAGTTTTTGCTAACAATGTTAATTTCATCTGTGAACTAATAATTTTTCTTCATTGCGGAGCTGTCACACTTCGGTAGCCTATCTATGACAGCTCATTGGAGGCAAACCTTTGCAGCTTTCTATTTTGATTTGCCCCCAGTGGTTCTGGGAACCATTCTCTGACAGTAGAGTTAAGCCCATGTGTCTTTCAGAAACACACTTTAGGTTATAAATTAGTCAGGAGGTAAAAGCAAACCCAGCGTGACACTAAGGAACACAAGTTTTGGTAACTGGGTAAGGAAAACAGGGAGGAAAATAATTTCGTTTTGCTTGCTTACAAGACTTTTGTTTTGCCTCCACCACTGTGAGTAAAAGCTGAGTAGTGAGAGTTGAACGAGAGGTTCTCATCACACACTTCTCCCAGCATCACACATACATATTTATATATATCCATGATAGTTTTTTATTTTGACCATTCTTGAATTGCAACACTTTGCATATTAATTGAGTACAACTGGTTTTGAAATGTCTTTAAAAAGGTGCAAATTATGGTTTCAAAGTGACCTGATAGAGGTGCAAATGAATGTTAGCACAATATTTCTAAAATGGAATTACTTAAAAAAATATATATATAGAGAGAGAGATATAAATTCCAAGTCTGTCTACTTCATTTTTTGGTTGGGGGTTTATTGCCTTAAGAGGAGAAATAAGTGTATGAATTCTATCAAGGGTGCAAAAGTCTACATTTGTACAGTCCGGAAACATGGCAATAATTATAAATATAGTAATAGCAGATATTAAATAAAACTTTAGCAATGTTTTAATGATAAAAGCAAGCATTTCAGGGGAAGAGTTTAGAATCTGCTGGGAGAGCTTTTGCAGTCTTGTATTAAAATTATGTAATCTAAGTATCTTTTTTAAAAAAAATAAAGTCATTGTCATATGAAAATAAAAAGTTAGGGATTGCAAAAGTGTTGACTTTTGAGGAAGTCCCGTTTATCTATTTTTTCTTTTGTTGCTCGTGCTTTGGGTGTAAGGTTTAAGAAACTACTGCCTACCACAAGATCTTGAAGATGTTGTCCTACATTTTCTTCTGGAAGTTTTATGGTGGTGGTTTTATATTTAGATCCTTGATGCATTTTGAGTTAATTTTTGTATAAGGTATGAGATAGGGGTTTTCTTTCTTTCATTTGGATATGGCTATCCAGTTCTCCCACCAATTGTTAAATAGATTGTTCTGGCCCAGCTGGGTGGGCTCAACACCCTTGTCAGAAATCACTTGGCTGCAGATGTGATGGTCGATATCTGAGTCCTTGATTCAGGTCAATTGGTCAATCTGTCTGTCCTTATACCAGTACCATGCTTTGTCAAAAGGTTATAAAGCCAGCCAACTCAATGGGAAAGAATATTTGGCAATCACATATCTGATAAGGGTTAAATATCCATGATATATAAGGAGCTTATACAACTCAACAATAAAAAGACAAACTATCCGATTAAAAAAGTTGACAAAAGACTTGAAAAGACAACTATCCAAAGAAGAACTACAAACGGTGAAAAAACACATGAAAAAATGTTCAACATCCCTAGCGATTAGGGAAATG
>JAQZBX010038157.1:0-23516 GCA_029593785.1 Cabassous unicinctus | reverse complement strand
CACAGTGTTTTAGTTTCTAAACATTATTCTAAAGATTATTCCCTACTAAAAGTCACCAGAGCTCCTTGGAGAAATTGATGGTTCTAGGGCAGATATAAAGAAAATGTAAGTTGAACCTGGAACAAATTGTTGCAGATATCAAGAAAGACAAACAGGACATTTTGAAAGACATAGTAGCTGGCTTTTCTGGCACTCCCGTTGGCATTGAACATCACCATAATAATAATTAATATGGATTATAACACAATGGATAAAAATGAGTCTATGGAAGCATATTAATACTGAAATAAGAGAGATGGGAAAATTTTCTCTTTAGAAGAATTCTGGCTACTAAATGTAAAATAATGATAAAATTAGAAAATTACCCTTTTTAAGTTACCAATAAATATAATCATGATAATAAGCAAGTAGTATCAACGGATTCTCAAACCATTGGGTACAAATTTGCTTGGAAACAAAATAATTAACCAGTATTGGTTGAATTCCCCACAATAACTTTTAAGTACTTTTAATTTTAAAAGGGAACTTTCACAATAGAGAGCTCTGATACACAGCACCTTAACTAAAAATCAAACCGGGCATCACCAATAATGGAACAAATGAGCATCATATGACACTTGACATGATATAATGGCAAGTGTACAACATCACCTATAAGGTATTTTTACCTAAAATATTTAATCTTATATTATTCATGAAGAACACAAACTCACTAATCTGGAATCACAGCAACCCCTAGTGTGATATATTCTATAAGAAAACTGGCCTCATTTCTTAAAAAATAAAATATATCATGAAAGAAAAAGAAAAAATTCTAAAGTAAGGAGATAAAAGTCATAACAATTAAATTACATTTAGACAACTAAATGAAATTCATGATTTTAATTGGATCCTTGATTTTTAAAAAATATAAAGAATAACTTGGAAACGATTGGGAAAATGTGAATATAGATTTTTTTTAGATAATATCATCAAAGTTAAATTTCTTGGTATGATTATTTTTCCACAGTTTTGTTAGTGATATTTTGTGAAATATTTAGGGGTCAAGTATCAGTATCTGCAACTTACTTTCAAATGGTTCAACAAAAATGCCTGTGCATCCTCATATGCCTTTGTGTGTGTGTGTTGCATGTATGTAAAGAGAAAGAATGGTAAATGTTGCAAAATCTAAGAATTTGTGAAACTAAATGAACATTATGTTGGTGTTATACAATTGTTTCAACTTGCTTTACAATGAAAGTTTCAAAATATTTATATTGTTGTAAAATATATATTAGGTTAGGGATTTTCATTTGTTTTATCACTGTTTTATTCTGAATTCCTATCCATTATTCCTGTCATGAAGCTCAAATTTTTTAAACAATTGAGTGAATATATATATTCACTATAGATATAGCGTTCTTATAAAGAAATAATAAAAATTATTAACAATCTAGTATATATGATGGGGAAATATAAAAATAAGCAGTTAAAAAAGTTGATAAGCAAATGATGAAGGGACATAAAAATTAGATTTAGCTTCATTGGTAATCAAGGATAAATAAACATGAAATAGTTTGTTTCTCAAAATGGCAACAATCAGCAAAATATGATAATACCTAGATCTGATGAGAATATATGCTACTCATTCAAATATGAATTAGTACCATTTTTCTGAGAGGCAATTTTGTATATTTAAAAAAAGCTTTCAAATATGTATAGACTTTGACATAGCAATACCAGAATTTATTCTATTAAACTAATCAGCAAATAATACAAAGACATAAGTGAGAATATTCCTTGAATTGATGTCTGCAATGAATATAAAGTGAATAAACTAAATTTCCACCATTGTGGAAGTTGAATTTATGCAAGTCTTAAGGGCTCGGTAATGTATTAGACTTGGCAAATCAGAACATTGTTTCCTTCCAGCTGCAGTGAATATTTGAGGATCAGGCATATGACTCCTCCAGAGTAATCCTAGGAATTTTGCTGGAGGTTAGGAAGAAAGACATGTGCTTTTTTACTGGATTTAAGCCAGAAAGAATATAACCCATGAACTGGTAGGGATACATCATGAAGAGAAATTTTTTGAGAATGAAGCCAGTGAAAGAAAAGTAGATCAGAGTGGAGAGAGACACATTTAAACACCCAGCTCCATTCATAAATGAAACCAGGGAATCTTTAGTTTAAAAAGTTAAGAATTTTTTTAAATTTTGCTAAATCCAATTTGATTTGATTTTCTTGTCACTTGGATCAGAAAGCATTCTTACCAATACACAATACTTAGACATATAATAATTAGAAATGCACAATGCACAAAGGAAAGAATGAGTAAACCTTCCATATGTGAAGAGAATAGAACTATTATTTGCATTTGTAGTCAGAAATGGAAATTGCAATTAAGCATCGTTTTAAATAGGCAAAATTATGTCACAACACTTTTCAGTGTTATTTTAAATCTCTGTGACTCCACAATTATTTTTTATTCAGCTGTTCAACTGGATGCATCATAAAAAGGAGTCAATCACATTTGTAGGATGCTCTTTGTGTTTGACACGTGTGACCAAGTTTATCTATATCACAATGATTCCCTCCTTAATTCCCTTCAGAGACATGTTCAGGCATGTAGGGTAGCAAATAAATTGTAATTCACATTGAAAACAAAGGGAGTTAGGCTGGTTCCAGTGAAAGCAAGATGAAAATAAGAATTTCTTATGTTTGGAGATGGAGGTTGGCTAATGAAGTATTTGGACTCTCAAAATGATGATTCCAGGAGGTTTCTCAATGCTATGTGCATGGGTGATATGCATAATCAATTTTCAAATTAAATGGTACATGATATTGGACAAGGTATTTTCTTTCTAGACTTATCTTACATTCCACTGAGAAGAGATAGGCACATTTTAATTTAACTTTATAATACTTTGGTACATGTCCTCATAATAATAAAAAAACAAAATTATTGGAGTAGAAAGTAAGGAAGCAAGATCAGAGGGATACCTAGATTGAATGCATGTGTATGGAGCAATATAACAAGACATTTTTGGTAAAGTAATATCTAAGCTTTAATTTAAAGGAAGATAATTAAGAAGTCTCAAAAGAGGTTGGAGGACTTAAGTGAAGGTTGAGGTGGAACCAACACAAAACAAAAATTAGCAAATGGTGAGACAGGATGAAAGTCTAATCTGTGAATAGGAACTATAGTGATATTTGTCATGAAAGGCAAAGGCAGAGAGTAAAGATGTTTAGCAAGAAATTCTCAGACAGAGGAAAAGATAGTTTTGATCAATTTATTTTCATGAGGCAAAAGTAGCTTGAGGGTATACTATTAAGTATCTAAATTACCAGAAATATTTGAAGAGGTCAAACAATAGACAAGAAATTTGAATTTACTACCAGTAAGACTTGTAGATATTTATAACTTCTCGATATGCAATCCATATGGTATTATGACTATTTATTCTTAATCTAGTGCTATCTTTTCCTGCCCTGGTCCATCAATCCATGAGGTTTCATTTCTCTAGGATTATTCCAAACTAATTCAATTTCTTCTATTAGATTCTTTTCAAAAAAGATTTGCCTCTCCATCATAGCCTTAATTTTAGTTGTAATTTGACACTAAATTCTGTATGCATTTGATATATGTCAATTTTCTTCACTAAACTATATTATGATGAGGGTAGTGGATATATCTTCAGTGTCTAGCTTAGAGTGTGGCTTAGCATAGAAACTCAGCAAGTATTTATTTAATTGATAAATTATTGGACAATACCACGTATTTTCTTTTTCCCACAAAATTTTTCATTACCCTTATCTTTAAAAATTTTAACATCTTGTTTATCCTTTCCCTATTGTGTCTATTTGTGCTATAGAGCAATTAATAAAAATAATTATTATCCTGAAATATATTATGCTTCTAAAGGGAGAAATTTACTTTATGCATTATGAATCTGAAGTTGATTTTAGGCAATTGATGTACCCAGATTATTTTTAATCTGAGCTCATATAAGTTTTGCATTTGCATTTAATTGACTTTTATTTCATACCAAACACAATGGATTATAATAAATCTAATATAATAAGTTGGGAATTGTCTATGTAGGTAGCTTAAATTATCAGTAACTATATTTTCATAAGTATAAAGAACAAATGAATTTTTGCAATACATAGACATCAAGCATTTCTATGCTGAGTACCTATTTGTGCATGCATTTCTTGGAGAAATGATTTCTCCCAAGCACTTTGTATACACTGTATAAGTGCTGGGTGTGCTTTATATCAACTGACAACAAACCCTTCAGGAATGAGGATCATTGGAAACATACCCTCATGTACTACTTCCTGAAAATATTTGTCTGAGAGCATCTGGTTTTCTTTATTTTTCACTGAAAAAGAGGAAAAAAAACTTTTCATGAAATTTTGGGTCTCAGAGATTTATTGAATGATTCATGAATCTACCAGCATGCCATTGAAAAAGTAGAAAGGAGCTCTAATGAGTGAATGAAAAGGGAAAGGACTATTAAATAAGAAGCATTTGTTATCATTATCTTTCTGCACCATAAGAGCAAAAGTAAAACAATATTACTTTGGAAGAGAACATTTTTAAAGTTTATTTTTTTTAACAAACTGTATGCCCTTCTAGACCACAAACATTTTAAGAGAGTTAAAAAAAAATAAAACAATATCAAGTACTACTGAGTGAGATGCTATGACAATTACATGTGGGCAATGTAATTGATTTATGAGATTATGGAAGTCTATGACATTTTATTGGTAGAATGAAAACTGGATTTATACTTGGAGGGTAAATAAGCTTAAGGCAGTATGGATTTGACAAATTATAGGTCATCTGAGATGTCAGAAAATCGTAAGGCATAAAGACAAATTCAAAGTTCTGGAAGCTGTGGCTATTTCAGATATGTACTTTATCAAGTTGAGAAATTTTTCTTCTATTCCTTTCTTAGAGTGTTTATTTTTTCTAGCAAGAAAGGCTGCTGCATTTTTTCAAATGCTTTTTCTGCATCAGTCAAGAGGACCATGCTATTTCTTCTTTAATTTATTAATATGATGTATTATACTAATTGATTTTCTTGCATTAAACCACCCTTGCACACCTGGTATAAATCCCACTTGATCATGGTGTATAATTCTTTTAATATGCTTTACATTTATTTAGCAATTATTTTGTTGAGGATTTTTGCATCTGTATTCATTAGAGAAATTGGTCTGTAATTTTCTGTTTAAGTATATATGTATCCAGATTTTTAATTTGGGTGATGGTTTCATAGAATGAATTTGGTAGCATTCCTTCTTGTTCAATATTTTAGGAGGAGCATGAGGAAGATTGATATTAGATCATCTTTGAATGATTGGTAGAATTCACCTGGAAAACCATATGGTCCCAGGACTTTCATTTCTGGGAGGACTTGATGACTGTTTCAATCTCTTTACTTGTGATTGGTATGTTGAGGTCTTCTATTTCTTCTAGAGTCAGTATAGGTTGTTCTTGTGCTTCCAGGCATTTGTCCGTTTTGTGTATGTTGTATATTTTGTTGGCATACAGTTTTTCACAGTATCCTCTTATGATCACTCTTATTTTTGCAGAGTCGATGCTGATGTCTTGCCCCTCATTTCTGATTTTATTTATTTGTGACTTCTCTCTTTTTTCTTTGTCTCTCTATCTAAAGTTTTGTTGACTTTGTTGATCTTCTTGAAGAACCAACTTTTGGTTGTGTTGATTCTCTCTATTATTTTTTGCTCTCAATTTCATTTATTTCTGCTGTAATTTTTATTATTTATTTTCTTTGGCTTGGTTTGGGATTAGTCACAGTTCTTTTTCTAGTTCCCCTAGGTGTGTAGTTAAATCTTTGATTTATCTCTTTCTTCTTCTTTTTTTCACAGTTGGGTAGTCTCCATTAGTCCCCACATGCAATGATAGAACCTGCTAAAATTGTCAAAAAACTATTTGAAGGCTTTGGAGAGCAATCAGCATATACAGAATTTATGGAGGTGCAATCTTAAAAAGAAAAAAGAGGAAGAAAAGTGTTGTCAGTATACATGGCTTTTCTAGTGAGACTTTTGACAGAGTGGGATTACAAAGTCCCAGAAGGAAGAGGCTGCTTGTCTAGGATGAGGACAATTACGGTGACATTTTGTAAGCAAAAATAGGGGATTCTGATTCTAGGTAGGATGTGGTGGTAGAGGCAAGACAAGTAAATAATTGATTCATTAAAACATCCATGCAATAAGGACCAGATAATTAGAAAAATAGAAAGAACCACATAAACTAAGATTACAGAAAGGGAAGAGACCTTATGATGGAAGTGATCCTAACACATTTCTATACATGGAACAATCTGCTTAGTATAGACACTGAAATCATAGACAGAAAGACACTACTAGGGCATTAAAACAGACAGATGGGCAAGTGGACTTTGGGCATCCAGTGGTTGGGTTGAAACCTAGAGAATTCCCAAACTCAGAGATGATTTTCCCCACACCACTATATTAAGTGAGGCTGCACAAGAATGGCAGCATAACATATCCTGCATTTCTATGGTTCTTTGGAGATAATATCCAGCCACAGGAATATGCCTCCAATAATTCAGTAAATAAAAGTGACCTAAAAGGCAACTAGACTAGTTTGACTATAATCAAAGCTGTAACCCAGCCATAGGGCAGTTCAAATCCTGAGAGGAAAAAAGTGATAAGCCCTCCCTTCTCTGCCCAAGGGAAGCAATAGTCAACCTCTTTGGAGAAAATGACATCAATCTCTGCCTGGTTATTGTACACTGACATACAATAAAAAATATGATCTGTGCAAACCATCAGGGATTGTGATGAATAATCAATAGGAAAAAAAAAGACAAAACCAACTTTGATGTTAGAGGTAGAAGAAAAGTAATGTAGAATAATTACTATACGTATCTGTAGCAGGTTGAATTATGTATGCCAGAAAGAAAAAAAACTGTACTTACTCTTAATCCATTCCTGTTGGTGTGAACCATTGTAAATAAGACCTTTTGAAAATTTCAGAAAGTTAAAATGTTGCCAACTGCATAAGATTCAGCCTTAATCATATTACTGCAGACTGTATGAAGATAAAGCCATGTGGAGGAGCAGAATCTGAAAATCATTTAACAAAAAATAGAAATGACAAAACATCACCATGTGAAAGGGAAACCAAGAATCCCCAAAGATTAATGACAAGTCAGCACCAAAATAACAGTGTTTGGAGAGAAAGCAAGCCTTTTAGCCTCTGCAACTATGATCCAATAAATCTCTTCTACTAAGCCAATCCATTGTATGGTATTTATCATAGTAAGTTAGAAACTCAGACTGTATGGTACATAAAAGTGAGGAAATGATTAAAATCCGTGAAAAGATGGAAAAGTACAGTTGTGCAAGGTTTGGCAAATTATATTACATGTGAAAAAGGCTGGGACAAGCCACAACTCCCTCCGGCAACCCAGTGAGAGGGAGCGTTCTACAAGCGTGTGAGGGCTCTGGCAGAGGGTTGAGAAGGGTTTCCTTTCTGTGGATTTGGCTGCCTGGAACCCCTTGCAGCTTTGGGGAGCAAAATAGCTGGCTTGAAGTGGCACCAGGCTGAGGGGAGTGGAGAATCTGCTAGGAAGGTTGATCTACCTAGCTACCAAGGGATAAGCCCTGACGCCCGCCGGCAACCCAGTGAGATGGAGCGCACTACGAGAGTGCGAAGTCTGTGGCAGAGGATTGAGAGGGGTTTCCTTTCTGTGGATTTGGCTGCCTGGAACCCCTTGCAGTTTTGGGGAGCAAAATAGCTGGTTTGAAGTGGCACCAAGCTGAGGGCAGAGGCGAATCCAATGAGGAAGCCTGATTTACCTAACAGCTTGGTGATACTGAAGCTTGGCTCCAGAAGGGGCAGAGTCAGCCAATTTTATCATTCTGCACTGACAAGCATCAGAGCCTCAGCTCCCCTGGGGAGGCAAGGAAGTGGGAAGTGCTTGATTAGTTTCCACAAGCCTATTTAGGGTCCCCTCGGTGAAGGGGGTGGTATATAAGAGGCTTCTTTTGGGTCCCTTATTTCTCAAAAAAATAAAATAAAATAAAATAAAGAAGACAGTAACTTAAAAAAAAAAGAAAAATTTTTAAAAACTTAGTTTAATCACTAAAGACTGCCACAAATTCTGCAGAAAGAACCTTGCAGGGCAATTGATTGATGAACACAAGCAGGCTGAGAGGTTCCACAAGGGCCCAAGAAGGAAAACTGTTCTTCCTTAGCTTTGTTTGACTGCTTGCTTGTGTGGTTGTTTGGTTTTTCTTTGTTTATTTGTTGTCTCTTGATTTTCTTTCCTCTTTCCTCGCCCCCTTTTTTTTCTTTCTTTTTTTTTTTTAAATTAGTGCTGCTAGATTGTCTCTTCTTTGCTGTACTGCTTCTTCTGTGATTTCCCATTCTCTCTATATATTGATTTTTGTCTCCCAATGCTATCTCCTTTCCTTCCTTCATCTTTCTGCCTTCTGCTTTCTGCACCAGCCTGGTGCCACTTCTTACATACCACCTTTTTTCATTAGCCCACAACTTAAGGGTGTCAATTTCTATTCTATCCTGTTTTCTTCTTTTTTAAAAATTATTATTAACTTTTTCCTTTCAGGCCTTTCTTTACTCTTTCTCTCTTTCCTCATCATTCTGGCCTTCTAAATCATTATATATATTTTCCTCTATTTGGTTTCCCAGTCTATTGTAGGTACACCACTTTTTTTCCTATTACTCTACACTGCCTACATGAGTTAAATATTCATTTTACTAAGTCTTATATGGCCACTCTTCTAAATTATATCAATATTACTATTATGCTTCATCCTTTCTCACATCTTCTGTTTCCTCCTGCCCTAATCTTTTGCCTTCAAGGGAACATAGAAAGAAGCAAGGAAATAAAATAAGAAGAACAAAGCATCAGAGAGAAAACTTAACATACACACAGAACCACCAGCTAAATAATACTCTAGAGGAGAGAGAGAAGCTAATCAACTGAATAAACCCATCAAGATAAAATGATGAACAGAGGACAACAAAAAATTACAAAACACAGTGAGAAACAGAAAGACATGGACTAGTCCGATGAACAAATTAAAAATCAGGAAGAGATGCAGAACATCGAGTAACTAATCAAAGCTTTCCAAACAAAAATCATGGACCAACTTAATGAAGTGAAGGAAGAGATTAAGGACATTAAGAGGACACTGGGAGAACATACTGAAGAAATTGTAAACATACATAAAAAGGTAACGGATATGATGGTGATCAATGGCACAATCCAAGAAATCAAAAAGACTCTGGATTCACATAACAGCAGATTTGAATAGTCAGAAGAAAGACTTAATGACGTGGAAGGCAATACATCTGAAATCAAACAGATAGTAGAACAGATAGATAAAACGATAGAAAAATATCCAGCAGGGATTCAGGGATTTAACCAACAACACAAAGTGCACAAACATACACATTATAGGCATTTGAGAAGGAGAAGTCAAGGGAAAGGGAACAGAAGGAGTGTTGAAGGAAATAATGCCTGAAAACTTCCCAACCCTAATTAGAGAGATGGATGTACATGTCCAGGAAGCATAGCACACCCAAACAGTATAAATCCCAACAGGCCAACTCCAAGACATATACTTGTCAAAATGTCCAATGCTCAAGACAAAGAGAAAATACTCAAGGCAGCAAGAGAAAAGAGAACCATCACATACAAGGGAAGCACAATAAGATTAAGTGCTGATTTCTCAGCTGAAACCATGGAGGCAAGAAGACAGTGGTATGACAGTCAAAGTACTAAAAGAAAAAAAATTCCAGCCACAAATTCTCTATCCAGCAAAACTCGTATTCAAAATGATGGAGAGTTCAAAATATTCACAGATAAGCAGAAATTAAGAGAGTATGCCAATAAGAAACCTGCACTTCAAGAAACACTAAAGGAAGTTCTACAAGTTGAAAGGAAAAAACAAGGGAGAGAGAGTTGGAGGAGAGTGTAAGAACAACTAAAAAGACAAAAAGAGAAATAAAAACAAGATATGACATACATTAACCCAAAGAAAATATGGCTGATGTAAGAAATTTGTTGAGTAATAACACTGAAAGTTAATGGCTTAAACACACCAGTCAAGAGACAAAGATTCGTATTGAATAAGGAAATATGGTGCATCTATATGCTGTCTACAAGAAACCCATTTTCAACCCAGGGATTCAAGGAGGCTGAAAGTGAATGGCTGGAAAACAATTTTACAAGCAAACAATAGCCAAAAAAGGGCAGGAGTAGCTATGCTAATATCAGACAGACTTTAAATTCAAAACTAATGTAAAGACAAAGATGGACTATATACTAGTAAAAGGGGTAATCTCTCAAGTAGAGGGAACAATCATAAACGTTTATGCACCTAATCAGGGTGCCTCAAAATACATGAGGCAATATCTGGAAAATCTAAATGGATAAATAAATGTCTCTACAATTATAGTGGGAGACTTTAATCCACCATTATCAACACTAGACAGAACATCTAGATGGAGAATCAATAAAGAAACAAAGACTCTGAATAATACATTAGAGTACCTGGTCCTAATAGACATATACAGAACACTACACCCAAATACAGCAGGATTTGCATTCTACTCGAGTGCACATGGATCATACTCCAAGATAGACTACATGGTAGGCTACAGAACAGCTCTCAATGGATTCAGAAAGATTAAGATTATACAAAGTAATTTCTCTGACCCCAATGAAATGAAATTGGAAATCACTAAGGGCCAGAGAAACAGATTATGCACAAAGATATGGAAGTTAAACAACACAGTCTTAGAAAAATCATGGGTCAAGGAGGAAATCTCAAAAGAAATCAATAACTACCTTGAGACTAAAGAAAAGGACAACACAGCATATCAAAACTTATCAGATGCAGCCAAAGCTGTCCTGAAAGGGATGTTCATAGCCATAAATATATATATTAAAAATGAAGACAGAGATAAAATTGAAGACCTAAGTGCACACCTGGAAAAATTGGAAAAACAACAACAAATTAAACCTAAAGGAAGTAGAAAGAAGGAAATATCAAAGATAAAAGCAAAACTAAATGAAATGGAGAATAAGAAAGCACTATAAAATATAAACAAAACCAAAAGCTGGTTCTTCAAGAAGATCAATAAAATTGACAAAGCCTTAGCCAGACTAACAAAGAAAAAGAGAGAACAGATTCAAATGCACAAAATAAAGAATGAGCAAGGGGATATAACTACTGACCCCACAGAAATAAAGAGTATCATAAGAGGATATTTGAAAAATTATATGTGAACAAGAATGATAATTTAGTGGAAATAGACAAATTTTTAGAGACTCACAATCAGTCTACCTTGGTGAAAGAAGAAATTGATGAATTCAACAGTTGAATTACAAGTAAAGAGATAGACTCAGTCATCAAAAATCTCCCAACTAAGAAGAGCCCAGGACCAGATGGCTTCACAGCTGATTCTACCAAACATTCTGGAAAGAGCTAACAACAATCCTGCTTAAGCTCTTCCAAAAAATAGAAGTAGAAGGAATATTGCCTAACTCATTCTATGATGCCAACATTACCCTAATACCAAAATTAAACAAACATACCACAAGAAAGAAAAATTACAGACCAATTTCTCTAAGGAACCTAGATGCTGAAATCCTCAACAAAATACTTGCCAATCACATTCAACACCATATCAAAAGAATTATGCACCATGACCAAGTGGGTTTCATCCCAGTATGCAAGGATGGATCAATATAAGAAAATCAAACAATGCAAGAAACCACATAAACAGATTGAAAGAAAAAAATCACATGATCATCTCTATAGGTGCAGAAAAAGCATTTGACAAAATACAGCATCCTTTCTTGATAAAAACACTGCAAAAGATAGGAATAGAAAGGAACTTCCTGAACATGATAAAAAGTATATATAAAAAACCCAGTGCTAACATCATCTTCAATGGTGAAATCCTAAAAGTCTTCCCTCTGAGATTGGGAGCAAGACATGTCTGCCCACTATCACCACTTCTATTTAACATTGTCTTAGAAGAACTTGCTTGAGCACTGAGGCAAGAAAAAGATATAAAAAGCATCCAAATTGGAAAGGAAGAAATAAAACCTTCATTATTTGCAGATGACATGATCTTATATGTAGAAAGCCCTGAGAAATCTACAACAAAGTTTCTAGAACTTATAAAGGAGCTCAGTAATGTCACAGGCTATAAGAACAATGCTCAAAAAATCAGTAACATTTCTGTACACCAATATTGAGCAATCTGAGGAGGAAATCAAGAAAAAAATACCCTTTCCAATAGTAACTAAAAGAATCAAAAATCTAGGAGTAAATTTAACTAAAGGTGTAAAGAACTTATATACAGAAAACTACACAACACTGTTAAAGGAAATCAAAGAAGACTTAAATAAATGGAAGAATATTTCCTGTTCATGGATAGGAAGAATAAACATCATCAAGATGTCTATCCTACACAAATTAGTATAAAGATTAATGAAATCTCAATAAAAATCAACACTGTATTTTTTAAGGAACTGGAAAAACTAACTACAAAATATATTTGGAAATGTAAGAGGCCCCGAATCACCACAGACATATTGAAAAAGAAAAATGAAGTTGGAGATATCACACTACCTGATGTTAAAACATACTACAAAGCTACAGTGGACAAAGCTGCATGGTACTGGCACAAGGATAAACATACTGACCAATGGAACCAAATTGAGAGTTCTGATATATATCCTTGCCTATTTAGTCATTTGATATTTGACAAGGCCACCAAGCCCACTCAGTTGGGAGAGAATGGGCTCTTCCATTGGAGAACTGGATATCCATATCCAAAATAATGAGAGAGGAACACCATCTCACACCTTATAGAAAAATCAACTCAATATGGATCAAAGATCTAAATATAAGTTTCAAAACCATAAAGACCTTGGAAGATAAAGTAAGGAAGCATCTACAGGACCTTATAATAGGAAATGGTTTCATGAACTTCACACCCAAAGCATGAGCAGCAAAAGAAAAAATAGATAAATGGGATCTCTTCAAAATTAAAAACAGCAAAAGAAAAAATAGATAAATGGGATCTCTTCAAAATTAAAAACTTCTGTACTTCAAGGATGTTATCAAGAAAAGAAAAAGGCAGCCTATCCAATGGGAGAAAATATTTGGCAACCATATATCTGATAGGAGCCTAATAGCCTACATATATAAAGAAGTCGTACACCTCAAAAATAAAAAGACAAACAACCCATTTAAAAAATGGACAAGTGACCTGAAAAGACACTTCTCCATGGAAGAAATACAAATGGCTAAAAAGCACATGAAAAAATGTTTGACGTTGCTAGCTATTAGGGAAATGCAAATCAAAACTACAATGAGATACCATCTTACACCCATTAGAATGTGGCTTTTAAAAGAACAACAGAACATAAGTGTTGGAGAGGATGTAGAGGAATGGGAACCCTCATCCACCGCGGGTGGGATTGTGGAATGGTCTAGCCACTGTAGAGGACAGTTTTGTGGTTCCTCAAAAAAATTACTATAGATCATCTGTATGATGCATCAATTTTACTGCTAAGTATATACCCAGAAGAATTGAAAGCAAAGACACAAATATGTATATGCACACCAACGTTCATAGCAGCATTGTTCACAATTACCAAAAGTTGGAATCAACCACAGTGCCCATCGACAGATGAATGGATAAAGAAAATCTGGTACATACATACAATGAAATACTACTCAGTTGTAAGAAGGAGTAAAGTGCTAACACATGGGATAACATGGATGAATCTTAAAGACCTTATGTTGAGTGAATGAAACAAGCCAGGCATTTAATGATGAACAATGCATGACCTCACTGATATGACTTGAGGAACGTGAGCAGTCTCTGAGAACAATTGTCTGAGATATAGCTTAACAAGAGAGAGAAAGAGAACAGAAGGTTGTGAGCCATCACCCATATGGACATAATCTATGGTAAAGTGATAGCATATAGTTGCATATGGAAGGATAGGCCAGGTGTGTAGTGATATTACTGGGTTTGTGTTGCAGTGTTGACAGGTGGCTTGATTAGGAAGGATGGGTTAGAATATCTAGGATACTGGGGGGAGAGATGGGAGAGGGACCACGTGAACACGAGATTTGTGGGTATGAAGTTGAAAGTGCAGGGGTAGGAATGCTGTTATGGCAATATGACAAGGAGTGTCATTGGTTTAGTGTGTTGGTTGGGGAGGCATTCAGGATGGGGCGCATCTGGGGAAGTCTTCTTGGGAGTGTGTGAGTGTTCTTCCTGTCATAAATTGTTGTGTCAGTGGGTGTAGACACACATGGTGGGTTGGAAGGAGATGGACCCCCATCTTTGAGAGGACCAATTCACCCAGAAACAGAGATGTGGGCATCTCTTATGAGCAAGGGTGGATCCTAATAGGGGAGGACAATCAGCATGTCAAGACCTCTTGTTGCATGTAACTATGAACCTTGTAATCCAATGATTCAAGTCAGAGGAGCATCATGGGCCCTGGGTGGATGGGGAGGAGGAACAGAATAGATCAGACAGGGGGTATTTAGTGGTCAGGGGAATTGTTTTTCATTACCTTACAGTGATGGACACAGGACATGGTAAATATCATCAAAAATTATTAAACTGTACCATCTAAAATGTAAACTATACTGTAAACCATTGACAATGTTTAGTAGCTATGTATCACTATCTGTATAACAGTTATAACAATGCTACCATCCACACACAAAAAGGTTTTACTGTGGGGTGAGGAAAGGGAGAGGAGGTTGGGTATGTGAGAGTCCCTAGTATTGTGTGTGTAACTTTGCTGTAACCTAAAACTTCTTTGAAAGTTAAATGAAAATTTAGGAGACACTGGGGAGTGAGAAGAGGAAGGTGCCGCCGTATAGACTGGACACCCAATAATGCAGTGATAAAAGGAAAAATGTTTAAAAAAATTTTTTTAATTTTTTTGTTTTTTCCAATTTTTTGAATATCCCAATCCTTTAATTTTATTTTATTTTTAGTGTTTTTTTTTAAAGTTTGAATGTATTTTATCTCTCACATTTAAACTTATCATTATTATTTCATTTTCTTATTAATTGTATTTGGCTATTATATGGGCTTCATCTTTAAGAAAGTTTTGGACCACAGAAGGGTTACTATGGGGGTGGGAGAGGATAGTTGTTGGGGGCTGTCAGGGATGGGGGTTTCATGGGAGGAAGTTCACCTGAATATATATAAAAGATATTTAAAATTGTTCAAATGATCAAGGGGTGGGGCATGGTCACAGTGGGTGGAGAATCACTCAATAAATGAGAGAACACTGAATTCCCAGTCTGGACAGCTCTGCCACATTCTCCAAGGGAGCAGCAACTGTCCCCCAAGGGCAGTGTCTGGCTAAGTAGGATGGTCCACTGATGGGTTCTGGTTATTGATTGCCAGTCTTATGAGTCTTTGCTCATAAGAGTCTTGAAACTTAGCCTTCTGTTATGGGGTGCCTAAAGGTTGCCATCTGAGAGCCTCCTTGTTGCTCAAATGTGGTCTCTCTCTAAGCCAAACTCAGCATATGAATGCATTACCTTCCCCCCAGCATGGGACATGACTCCCGGGGATGAGCCTCCCTGGAAATGAGAGATTACTAACCAATGCCAACTGGCAATATGACTGGAAAAAGACCTTGAAGAAAAGGGGGGAAAGGTAATGACAAATAAGTTCATATGGCTAAGAGACTTCAAAGAGAATCGGGAGGTCATCCCAGAGGTAACGCTTACGCCCACCTTAGTAGGATCTCCTAGAACATCAAAGTGGATATAACCCCAAAACAGAGGGACTCCTGAGGGTACTGGAGACACCCAGGTCCTATATAAGGAGGGATAGCTCCAGAGATTGATGCCTTATCAGTGGACTATACTATGGAATCTGTGCTCCAGAGAATGACAGAGTTGGACTCAAATAAGTCCTCCCTGCACATGGTCTATCAGTCCCTTCTATTCAAACCTATATGTGGTGCTGGAGTTTGTAGGTGTACTTCCAGAGACAGGAGCCTTTGGCCTGCCCATGTGCCAGCTGTGCCAGGAATCTCGGTGGAGCTGCAACTCCTACTCTACAGGTCAATGGACTCACCCAAGACACCTGGTATTCTGTTGTAGACATATTGTGTTTCAGACAATGGAAGAAATTACAACATTGATGTGGAGCTAGTGGCCACTGGAAGCTTTCAGGGCAGGGAGAGGGAAAAGCAGTTGTAATACCGGGGCTTTTTCAGGACTTGGGAATTATCCTGAGTGACATTACAGTGACAGATATAGGACATTTTAGATCAGCATATAACATGCAGAACTGTGTGGGAGAGAGTGTGGTCTACAATGTGAACTATGGTCCATGCTTAGTGGCAAAGCCCCAGGATGTGTATATCCATTACAGGTGATGTGCCACACTAATGAAAGATATTTATGTGGGAGGTGTGGGAGGTGGGGAACATGAGAATCCCTGTAATATTTGTGTAACATTTATGTAATCTAAGCATCTTTTAAAATATTTAAAAAATAAAAATAAAGATCAATTATTTTTCAAAAAACAAAACAAAACAAAACTATATTACATGTGTAAACTCAATAGATGGGGTTAAGAAGCATTATACATAGAATCCAAGATTATTGACCTTGAATATTCATCAATAAGAAATATAAAAGAGCACAGAAATTAAGGGGGTTGGATGAGGCGATTGCAGAATCCTTCATAAAAACATGGGTTAATTAATTTTAATCTTCTAGGTTCTCATTTTCCCACATGAGAAACAAGAGTAATTATCAATTACAAATGAGGACAAGAAACAGGTCTTCTCTTGTAGTGGTGAGAGATGCGACTATTTTCTTTCTTGTTTTTCTGAGCATGTTTGTAGAAGGAGGTGGGAGTCACTTCCAGGGGATTTGATGATTCTTGAATTTTGTGTATGAGAAATATGCACTGAATTACAGCCTCATGGCTTCTTTCTACTTTCTTGGCTTTTCCAAACAGTGTTCTGTCTATCCTGAAGAAGGACAGTTCTTTATGGTTACACAAATTAATATAAGTATTCAAGATATTCTGAAAATTGGATATTCTCACATCTTTGATGTACTTCAAAGTCTGTGTTTGCTGTAATTCTGTTCTCTTGGCAAAGGTTCTTCTGTAATAAAATTTTAATATATGGAATGACTCACTGCCAGGTTCTAGATTCGGGAAAATTTTCTTGTCAATGTATGCATAGTCTCAAGGATTAAACATTTTCTTTTATTTACATATTTAATTTTTAATTCCACCATAAAATTTGATGTTAATAATAAATTTTATTGGAAAAGAGAAGAATTTATGTACCTGCAGACTTAGAAAGTGTATTTATCCATGTGTGTCTATATCCCTGACAGGTACATACATGTTGTAACATTAAGATACATGTAAGACAGATAATTTTATGTTCTAAAGGTTTCAGTTTGCATTCAAAGTTATTTTCTGAGTGATCCAAATATTTCTGTTTATATCTACATTAAAAAACTAGGACTTAATATATTACTCAGCAAAATTTGTTGCTTCCATATTTGTAAATACTAATCTATTGAGTTGGATCTCATTTCATATTCTTATAAAATTCTTCATTCAGTATTCTCCAGTCACTTCAAAATTCTGCATTTCTTTACTACATATTTTCAGTGATAAGTCTTTTTCAAAATTATTGATTCTTTGGTGAACTGGATTTTCCAGTCTGAGATTTCTGATATGAAATCCAGCTGGAGGCTTACCTTTTGTTAAGTTCAGGATTGTTGCCTTTTCAGAGGAAGAATATCAATGCTATTAGAGAATGAGTGCTCACTAAAGACATTCTTTCATTTAAGAAGCTGAGAGTGTTTTACATAAAGTGAATTCCTACATGCCCTATAAGTGATGCTGTATGAATGAATGAGCTCTCATAATTTCATTGAATAACTTTGCAGAATGAATTATCTGACGTTCCCACTAAGGATTTTGCCTTATTAATAAAGGCTTTTTGTGATTATTTTTTGTTTTAGTGGTTATTCCTACCCTGTATTTTCTTTTGCACACAAAGTCTGGTGCTTGGCTGAATGCTTGTCCACATCAATTACAAAGCAAGTCTAGTGTTGCACTCCTGTGGAGGTCACTCATTTCTTTTAAAGAATAAATTATAATTTAATTATAAGCATTCTCACAGATACAGACATAGAATTTCTTTCACATGTGATTTATCTGGGTTGTTTATGATTTAAGAGTAGTAAATGAAGACTCTTCCACTTTCATTACATTTATATTATGAGTTCACTCATTTTGTATATAATCAAACCATCAACAGAAGGCTTTGCCACATAGATGATATTTACATGGATTCTTTTGATGTGAATTTGCTTAGATTGGCTGAAGTAATAAGGTTGATGAAAATCTCTTCCATGTTGATTACAGATAGTGTTTTTCAGTGTGTGAGTTCTATGACATTTTAAAGGTTACTTTTATGATGGAAATCAATTCTATGTTCAAAATATTTTTCCTGAGTGCTGTCATATCATCTAAGGTCAGAACATTGGCTTTTATAGGATTTCTCTCCAATTTGAATTCTCTCTTCCTGTCTAAGGAATAGAAAAATAAATTTCAGGTTTTTCCACATCAATGGCATTCATAGTTCCTCCCAAGTGTGAGTATTCTTATGTCATCTAAGACCATAATAAGTGAAAGCATTCCCACATAGACCACATTCTTGTTGTTTCTCCTCTCTGTGAAATCTCTCATGTCACCAAGGGACAGAAAAATGAGTGAAGGCTTTCTGAGAGAAGACATTCATATGGTTTCTCTCTCATGACTTCTCTCATGTTCTCTAAGATGAGAATATTGACAGGACATTCCCACAAAGATAACAGTGATATGCTTTCTCTCCATCATCAATCCTCTCATGTAGTCTAAGGCTGGAACACAGGGTAAAGGCTTTCCCACAAATATGACATTCATAGGATTTCTCTCTAGTGTGATTTCTCTCATTTTCTCTAAGAAAAAAGGAATTACTGAAGGTTTTCCAACATAGATAACACTGATATGGTTTCTCTCCAGAGTGGGTCCTCTCATATTGCATAAGGCCAAAACTCTGGGTTCAGTCTTTCCCACATATGTGGCAATCATAGGGTTTCTCTCCAGTGTGAGCTGTCTCATGTTGTCTAAGATAACTTCTACTGAAGGCTTTCCCACATTAATGATATGGTGTTTCTCTCCATTGTGAACTCTCTCATGTTGTCTAAGATAAGAACATCTACTGAGGGCTTCCCCACATTGATAATGTTCAATGTATTTCTTTCCACTGTGAGATCTCTCATGTTGTCTAAGATGAGAACAATTACTAAAGACTTTCTGACACAGATGATGCTTATATGGTTTTCTCCAGTGTGAATCCTTCCATTTAGTCTAAAGCCTGAACACAGGGTGAAGGCTTTTACACATAGATGACATTCATAAGGTTTCTCTCCAGTTTGAGTTATCTCATGTTGTGTAAGCTTAGAATGATCAGTAAAGGCCTTCCCATATGGATGGCATTCATACGATTTCTCTCCAATATTGGATCCATTGTATCATCTAAGGCCAGAGGTTTGAATAAAGTCACTATCACTTACATATATTCATCCAATTTACTTCTAGTGTGAACTTGTTTACTTTGATTAAAAGATTACTGGTCACTTTCCAAATACTTTGTACCTTTCCAAATACTTAGTGAAACAGGATTTCTTTCCTTTGTGAGTTGAAAGATGTTGAGACACTGTAGATCTGAGGGTGTATTCTTCTTGCAAATCATTATGCTAATGTGATTCTTTGGAATGTGAAATCCCAGTGACATGGTCATAGATGCAACTTTCCTGCAGATATTTCATAAGGTTATCATTTCTTGTTTGTTAATGCCACTTTCCCTGCCTGAACTCTGGTTTTGGAGAAATCCTTTCCTTCTTTCCACATTTCTTTTCATTGCTCCAATTTAGAAAGCACATCTGATTTGTAGACCTGAAATCCTTTCTTCAGGAATAAGATACATGAATTCTCTGGTAGTAACAATGGATAATACTCAAGTCCAAGTCAGGCCACTGAAATCAGATGATCAATAATCTCTGTCATCACATCTCTAAATAGGTTTCTCTGGGATGTGCCCAGGAGAGCCCACTCTTCTTGGGGGAAATCTAAGCTACATTTTTGAAAACCACTGACTCCAGTGGTTGCAGTTTCATTAGTTCAGCTAACTCTCTTTATCAGAACACAAACAGACCAAAAAGGGAAGGGAGCCAAGTCATTGAGGATACTTTCACTACACTCTAGAGCTCAGAACTCTTTTTTCATCTAGAAAAAGTTCCATTTTGATGGTGGATCTTTATTTATGCAGTTCACAAACTCATTAGTCTGTGGACATGGCCTGATTTGGCCCAGTGCCATGGGCACCACCCTTTGGAGTTTATCTCTTTCTTCTTGCTTAAGGTAAGTATTAAGAATTATAAATTTCCCTATCAGCACTGGCTTTTCTGTATGCCATAGGTTTTTTATGTTTTGTTATTGCTTTCTTTCATTTCAAGATATTTACAGATTTCTCTTGCAATTTCTTCTTTGACCCACTGATTAAGAGTGTATTGTTTAATCTTCATGTATTTTGGGATTTTCCTTTTTATGCCTGTTATTGATTTCCATATACATTCCATTATGATCAGAGAAAGTGCTTTGTTTAATTTCAATGGTTTTAAATTTGTTGAGACCTGTAATGTGAATCACAAATATTCTATGCAAGTTATTGGTGACAGGTGATGTATGAGACTCCTGTATGTTAATACACATATTTGATCTGTAATTTCACAGTGTTTATATATATATAGTATTTTCATGTATAAATGATATACTTGAATAACATTTTTAAAATGAAAAATAAGAATTTATTATAAGACTGTTTAATAATAGTGAATTCCCTCAGCTTTAGCTTGCCTGAGAATATTTTAAGTTCTCATATATTGAAGGACAGTTTTATATTCTATTTAATATTTGGTTGATTTTTTTTTTTTTACTTTAAGTCCATCACTCCACTGCCTTCCATTCTCTGTAGTTCCTAATAAGAATTCAGAAATTAAATATTTTGTGTATTTATGTGTTGACTCACTTCTGTCTTGCTCTATTGAAAATTTATTATAATGTGTCCATTATGGATCTTTTTGAGTTCATCCTGCTTCTTTGAAGATCTAGGATGTGTATATACTTGTCTTTCATCAGATTTGAAAAGTTTACAGCCATTAATTCCTCAACTATATTTTTTGGTGCCCTTTCTCTCTCACTTTTTCTGGGGCTCCTAGGAAGTATATGTTGGTATAATAAATGGTGTCTCACAAGTCCCTCAGATTCTATTCACTTCTCTTGAATCATTTCCATTCTCTTCTTCATTCAAAATCATTTCAATTTTTTTATATTCCAGATCAATTATTCTTTCTTTTCCCTGTTCAAATATACTGTTGAAAAACTTTATTAAATTTGTTTATCAGTTATTGTACTTTTCACCACCAGCATTTCTGTTTTCTTTCTCTTTACAATTTCTGTTTCTTTATTATATTTCCATTTTGTTCATATTCCTTGAGATACTTTTCACACTTTTTCTTAAACTTGTTGGCTCTATTTAAGACAGTTGATCTAATATCTTTAATTAGTAATTAAATAACTGTGCATCATCACAGATATTTTCTGTCAAAAAATTTCTTCTGTCACTTGACCATTCTTCCCCATTTCATATAAGTTTTGTAGTTTTTGTTGTCAATTGAACAACCTCAGTAGTATTGCAAATCACTCTGGAAATCATGGTTGACTAATGACCAGTTATTGATGATTTTTTATGTGTTGATTTCTGGAGTCATTCAGTTATGACTTTCCAAGCAATTTTTTTCAGAAAGTAAATTCCTTATTTTATGTGGTCACTGAAGATTATTTTCCATAACTCAGTGGACAGTGATTCAACTGGCACAAATTTAATCAATTAAAAAATCAAGTGTATCTCCCTTTAAAATTTCTGATAGAAGCACTGGTGGAAGGTTGCTGTGGCCTCTATGATTCTTCCTCAAGGACAGGCCAGAAGCACTGGTGGAAGGTTGCTGTGGCCTCTATGATTCTTCCTCAAGGACAGGCCAGCCCAAGATTGGAGAAGGAAATTTCCTCTGTCTGCCCTGGTGCCAGCCAGAAATTCTTGGCTGCTGTTCCCATACTTCCACTACAGTGCTGAATGATGGATGTTAATCCCTGAATCATGCCCAAACTCACTTAAGAAAGCTAGAAAGTTGGCAATATCTCCCATGGTCTTAGTATCCTGTGGTTGTTTTCAATGAACAGTTTGAAGAGTTGCAAATTAGTAATTTCAAAATTTTATTTCTAGCTCATTTTATGTTTTCCTGGGGGAAGTAACCCCTATAAATTCTTGTTCTGCCATTTTTTGTGAAATCACCACTGTCATTGTGATTTTCACTACATTCAATATTTTGGAACATTAATGATTTAGTCAATATTTTTTGTGGAGTCTGAATTGCTTAATAAAGCCATTCAACTTGGAAACCTTCTACAGTCCAAAAAATTTCATAATAGTTGTAGGTTTCTATTTATACATATATATATATTTTTAAATAAGTATATACACCTCAATTTTATTGATACATATTAATAAAGCATAAATCCATCCAAAGTGTACATTCAATGGTATTAGGTAAAATCCCATAGTTGTGCATTCATCACTGTAATAATTTTTAGAGCATTTTTCTTTTTTCAGTAATAATAATAATAATACTAAAAAACAAAAACCAAACAAATAAACAAAACACATCACCACTCAATCTCTCTATGCTTCCCCTGCCATACATAGCTGCTATTCTGTTTACATATCTCTAGTTTATTAATATTTATATTTTTTAAAAATAGTAATATATGCAATATCACCCATATTCATATTTAACATGAGGTTTCCCTATGTTACATAGTCCCATGTTACATTTTTAGCTTACCTCCTAGTAATATACATGGCTTTCCCTTTTGACCTCTGTCATACCCATATAAAAGCTCTGCTAGTCACAAATATCATGTTGTGTTCTCACAATTTGCATTGATTTCCAAAGATTTACAAAAAACTTTTAATCATTCCTGTACAGATTAACTCTGAGCTTTCCATTCTCTACTCTCAATTCTATTTTCTGGTGACCAATATTCTAATTATTAATTCTGAATTTACATAATATATTTAGTTCATAATAGAATAGTCATACAGTAATTGTCCTTTTGTGTCTGGCTTGCTTCACTCAATATAATGTCCTCCAGGCTCATCCATGTTCTCATATGCTTCATTACTTCATTTCTTCTTAATAATGTGTAATATTCCATCATGTATATGCACTACAATTTGTTTATCCATTATTCAGTTTATGGACACCAGGGTTGTTTCCAACCTTGGCTAATGTGA
>JAQZBX010038156.1:0-23524 GCA_029593785.1 Cabassous unicinctus | reverse complement strand
TTTTTGAACATCTCTCTCTAAAGCTTGTGACAAGGTCCTCCAGAAGTTACTAGTTCTCCCTACCTTTGCTGAAACATAGCCATCTCATTTCACAGCATGTGAAGACAAAGTTTGGTGTCCATGTTGATTTATTTTTCTTAGAGTCATATTCGCAGTGATCCAGATTGTGCTTTTCCTTGATTTGCTTCTTTCTTTATTGCAGAAGAGGCATTTATTGCATCCTAGGCAAAAACATTAATCACTGAACTGTTCTTTGCATTCTTTTTGATAGCTTTCAGAAGCTCCTTTTCTAATTGCAACAATCATCTGGAATGAAAGAGATGGCAGAGCTTGGGCCAGAAGGCACTTTTAATCTCCACGTCATATACAATAAAAATAACTAAAAGCTAGTGGCAAAATCCTGGGCAGAAGTTCCCACAGGTTCTGCACCCATCCGTCTCAACTGTTACAGCAATCATGGCAATGCAGTGAAGTATGAGTGAAGTGATACTATCGCTCATCTCCTCCTTAGCCCACCACGAGGCTCCTGGATTTACATGATCTGTGCAATCAGGCACAAGGTAGTTGTTAGTACTACTAGCAGGGGATGGTTCCAGATAGCTCACAGGTGGGGCTTTAAGCCGATGGATTATAGGATTGTCTATTATTGCATGCCCTCTGCTGAGTGGAAATGATAGCTATTACTAGGACAGCTGAAAAGCAAAGGCAGGTTACTGTGTTTTCAAGCAGAGCATAGACTAGCAATAGGATACTACACCTAAGGAAGAGCTCAACATGACGGTGTTGAAACCAGTCTAGCGCTCTTTTAGAAACAGACACAAAATCTACACTTCAATTGCCTGGAGCTGTTCAGGAATAACTAAATCCTTAATCTGTTTGCTATTGATCTTGGAGACAGGATAAATTTTTGCCTTTTGCATTCAAACACCATAACATGAGCTAGGCAACTTTTTTAAGGTCTTTCACAATTTTTAAAAGTCAAATGTAATTCATATCTCTTTTTTACCATGAAACATGGACATTACATTTCAAGCTATTGAGGATCATTCATTAGAGAAATTAATGAGGTGTCTTCTAGCTATTGCTAGAGCGTTGCTAGTATTAAGGGGATTCTTAATATCAACGTAATGAAGAAGCCAGAAGAAACCCTACAGATGTCAACAGAATTGAGTCTTCAAAATGTAATACTTGGCTTGGTCAAATGTAGATCTTTTCAGCAGCACTGAAAAAATAAGCTTGATAATTGCATTGTCATGAGAGCTTCACTTTCTATAATGGACAGATTTTATTGGATATTAACTTTTGCAACATTGAGGTATGATTTTGGATGTGGATTTGTGAAGCCCAAGTACAGTAGTAAAAGTCTCTATAAGGTTCCTATCATTTGCTGGCATTATTACAGCATCAATATGGCATTTGATACTATTAGCCTCCAAGAGCTTTTGAACTGTCTTCTGCCTTTCGCCCCGTCTTCCAAGCTGCTTCATAAGTTTGGCTCCACGGTTTCATAACCACACCTCTACACAGTTCACTGCTGATTCTTCTCTTCTCATCCGTAACTTGGGACCCCTCATGAACAGCAGACGAGAAACCACGAGCAGGGAATGGCTAGGAAATTTGAAGGATCATGAACATGATGTGCTCAGAGTACCGAAAGCAAACAGGAATCGAGATGTAGCTTCTGCAGGTCAGAAATGAAGTGATAAGTAAACATAATTCATTAGGTAATGGAGCTGGAGTGAGCAGCAAAGGATTTTTCTGACTAGTTCTCAACCCTCTAAATCCATCATCTTTTTTCATTAGAAAGAATAATACATAACATCACTTCCTCTAATTCAAAATAGGAAAATAGTAAGCCTGTGATGTGTATAGACCAAATCAATCTGTAATTCAAATTTGCAAACATTTTATGAGTTCACGGTATTATTGAAATTTTAATTTCTAAATTGCATTTATTGTAAAATTAAAAATTAAGTACTATAAATATAAACTATTTTTATGAAACCTTATTTTAGTAAGATATTTTAATAAGATAAAAACATTCTAGGAATTAAAAGGACAAAAGGGAAAGAGGAAACTAAAATCATAAAAATTTCTGGTTGTTACCTTAAGAATTTGGAACTTGTTCTCAGAAATAGAGAGAGATTGAAGGTGTTTGAACAGAGACGACAAGTACAAAGTATTATTTTTAAAAAATTAATATGACCTAGAATCGACTGGAATATCTGTAGGCAGAGAACTCAGTTGGGAGCCTGCCACCGAGATGCAGGTGAGCTGTGACTGAATGTGTGAACAGAAGTCCAAATACTGTGAGTGAAAAGGGAGGTATGGGCTTGAACAGTGTCACAAAGAAAAACAAAGTAACTTAGATTTGATTAGCAACTGTGGGTGGGGTGGTTAAAAGAGAGGCAGGAACCAAGCATGATGCCAAGGTTTGAAACTAGAGACATAGAAAAATGATAGCAATATCGGGAAAACTGGGAAGTTCAAAAAAGAAACTGGTTTGTGGAGAAGCATGATGATGATAATTTTTTAGGAATATTACATCTGAAGTGAGAACAATATGTGCAAACGTCTCACAGACAGTTAGAAACGGACGTGTGGAACTCGGAACAGAGGCCAGCGTTAGGTAGGGTTAGGAAGTATCTGTAAATATTTCCAAGCTAAAGAAACATCAGCGGACAGTCAGCGAGTCAGGGGAGTGAGATGCAGCCGCGTCCTGGAGAATTCTTCATAGCAGCCTTTGGTGATCTTCATTACAACTGGATTTAGTCAGACGCGTTAAATCACACACTTAAATACACATGTTACTTTTTTCCCAAAACACTTACTTAGATCGTCTTTGGGGCAGAAGTTATGTTCACACGTGTAAAAATGTGTCTTTACCTTCCATTGATGGTATTTTCCGACCTTAAGTGCTGAAATAGTGGCATTTACCCACGCAGGAGCTAGGAGACTGCCGTCACCCTCAACTCCCTCGTGACCTGCTAATGCAAACAGCATCTGGGGGCTCAGGGACAGACGTCATGAAAGAGACTAACCTTAAGTCTCTCTTACAGACTCCTTCCTGAAATTATCTATATTTTCACATCTTCAGGGCTCGTTTTCAAGGAGAATTTACTTTGCTCGTTAAGCCTTATTGTTCAGTTGGTCGCCTCACCAGACAGTGGTAGGTTATCTTTCCTAAAAGCCTCTTATCTCTTCTTCATTTGTTGGCTGTTTTTTTTTTTAATGAACCAAAATCCCCTTATCTGCTTTTTATGTCTCTGTTTGTTGAAACTCCCATAATTTCCTTAGGATGTGGTGAGGACCAGGACCTGGGTCTGCTCTAAGAGCTGACTTAGCTATGCCTGGAAGTCTATATAAAGACGAGCATTTGGCTACAGCAGGGGCACTTGTGCTCTCTGTTTCTATTACGTAAAGAGCTTTGCTATGTTTTCCTGTACATTGATCTCCTTATAGTTTCATCATCTATACAAGTATAGTGGTGCTTATGGCTTTCCCTTCCATAAGAGCTCAGTAAAACATTATGAGAATTAATGGACACAAATGAGTAACTCCTTAAAGGGAAATACTTTATAAAGTTACAGATAGAGGTGTGTGTGTGCATTTATATAGATATATACACATTTTTTTAATTTGAAAAGCTATAGCTTTTAAACTCTTATAATCCTTAAAAATACCATGTACCCATTAAGAATGTGGGTAGACACTGTTACCACTGTTATTCAATACTGTGCTACAAGATCTAGCTAGAGCAATTAGGCTAGAAGAAATAAAGTCGCCCAAATAGCAAAGGGAGACGTAAAACTTGCACATTTGCTGATGATATGATCCTATATCTAGAAAATCTTGAAAAACTCACAACAAAGCTACTAGAATTAATAAATGAGTTCAGCAAAGTGATGGGATACAAGATTAATATGCAAAAACCAATAGCACTTCTATACACTACTGATGTGCAATCTGAGGAGGAAATCATTTAAAAATTCCATTTATAATAGCAACTAAAAAAATTAAATATTTAGAAACAAACATAACCAGGACATAAAGGACCTGCATTCAGAAAACTACAAAACATTGCTAAAAACAACCAAAGAAGACTTAAATAAATGAAAGGACATTCCATCTTCATGGATTGGAAGGCTAAATATCATTAAGATGTCAATTCTACCCAAATTGACTTACAGATTCAACACAATCCCAATAAAAATCCCAACAGCCTTTTTTGCATAAATGGAAAAACCAATTATAAAATTTATTTGGAAGGTAAGCTACGGTGGTAAAAACAGCATGCACTGGCATAAAGACAGACAGATTGGCCAAGAGAAATGAATCAAAAACTCAAATAGACCCTCACATCAACGGTCAAGTATTTTTGACAAAGCTATCAAGTCCACCCAGCTGGTCCAGAACAGTCTATTCAACAATTGGTGCTTGGAGAACTGGATAGCCATATACAAAAGAAAGAAAGGGGACCCCTAGCTCCACCTTACACACAAAAAAATAACTCAAAATGGATTAAGGACCTAAATATAAAAGCAACAACCATAAAAACTCCTAGAGGAAACTGTAGGTAAACATCTTCAAGATCTTGTGGCAGGTAGTAGTTTCTTAAACCTTACACCCAAAGCACGAACAACAAAAGAAAAATAGATAAATGGGACCTCCTCAAAATTAAACACTTTTGCACCTCAAAGGACTTTGTCAAAAAGGTGTAAAGGCAGCCAACTCAATGGGAGAAAATATTTGGCAATCACATATCCAATAAGGGTTTAATATCCATGATATATAAAGAGACCATACAAGTCAATAATAAAAAGACAAACTATCCAATTAAAAAATGGGCAAAAGACTTGAAAAGACAATTGTACAAAGAAGAAATAAAAATGGTGAAGAAACACATGAAAAAAATGTTCAACATCACTAGCGATTAGGGAAATGCAAATCAAAGCTACAATGAGATACCATTTCACACCTATTAGACTGGCTGCTATTAAAAAGTCAAAAACTACATGTTAGAAAGAATATGGAGAGATAGAAACACTTATTCACTGTTGGTGGGAATGCAGAATGGTACAGCCACTGTGGAGGACTGTTTGGCAGGTCCTAAGGAAGTTGAATATAGACTTGCCACGTGACCCTGCAATACCACTACTGGGTGTATACCCAGAAAAACTGAGAGCAGTGACACTAAGATTCATCT
Organism: Cabassous unicinctus; assembly: GCA_029593785.1. NCBI lineage: Eukaryota > Metazoa > Chordata > Mammalia > Cingulata > Chlamyphoridae > Cabassous > Cabassous unicinctus. Next base: position 18,318 of record JAQZBX010038156.1, on the reverse strand, counting down.
ACACACCGATGTTCACAGCAGCATTTTTCACCATTGCCAAAAGGTGGAAACAACCCAGGTGTCCATCAACTGATGAAGAGATAAATGAATTGTGGAGCATACATATGATGGAATATTGTGTAGTGGTAAGAAGAAATGAAGTTGTGAAGCGTATGACAACATGGATGAACCTGGAGGACATTGTGTTGAGTGAAGCAAGCCAGACACAAAAGGACAAATGCTATATGATTGCACTATTATAAACTAAATATATAAACTCATGGAATTAATAATTAGAATATAGGTCACTAGAAAATAGAAGGAGGATAGAGAATGGAAAGCCGAGGGTTAGTCTGTGCAGAATTGGTTAAAAGGTTGTTTGTAAATCTTTGGAAATGAATGGAAATGGTGAGAGCACATCAGGGTATTTGTGACTAGCAGAGCGATTATATGGGTATGACAGTGGTCAAAAGGGAAAGCCTAAGGACATGTATATTACTAGAAGGAAAGTTAAAACTGTTACATGGAACTGTATAACATAGCGAAACCTCATGTGAAATACAAATATGGGTAATATTGCATATATAATACTGTTTTTACAAGATATAAATACAAATAAACTAGAAAGAGGGAAACAGAATAGCAGCTATGTATGGCAGGGGAGGCATAGAGAGATTGAAAGGTGATGAGTTTTATTTGTTTGGTTGGTTTTTATTATTGTTGTTATTGCTGGAATAATGAAAATGCTCTAGAAATGACTGAAGGGGATGAATGCACAGCTATGTGATTGTACTGAATGCTAATGACTGTACACCTTGGGTGGATTTGTGCTTTATTAATATGTATGAAAGTTGATTTGTTAAAAAAAGAATGTGGGTACAATTCACAGAATCTTTCAAAACCACGCTGTCTAGTTGAACAAAGCATGTTATATGAATAAATAAAGTGGCCCTGGAGCAGAGAATAAACATTATTTCCAGATTGCTTCTGGTGTCTGGTCACAGTTGCTCCCTTAGGCCTTTGCATTCAGTACGGCATGCTTGTATCCTCCTCCTGAGAGGGATCCTAGGATTCTATCACTAAACTAGGATGCTAGTGACATTGGAAGGGGGCACGATTAATAATTACTTCAGGGGAACAAATGCAAACTGAGACTGCCTAGGGCAAACCAGCCTAAGGCCATCCTACGAATAAATCTCTTTTTCTGTTTAAGTTAGTCCTGTGTGGACTTTGATTACTCACAACCAACAGATCTTTGACTTCGAGACTTCAGAAAGCCAGTGTGGACAAGGAAAGAAAGCATTTCCCAGATTGGTTAGGGCAGCAAAAACCAGGCAAAGAAGTGCTTTGGGCTCATCCAAGGAAGAAGATTAGGAGCTGGGCGTGGTGTGATGATTTGCCCCTGAGCATAGCTCTTTCTCAACATCTGGCAAGGGCGGACAGAGGCTCAGCGACAGCAGGGACGCCTTCAGTAGAGCAGCAAGGTGGAGGCAGACCACGGTTTGGTATGAGCGGCTTCCTTCCCCCAGTCACTGAGCTGCTTTACCTCGTGATGGACTGCAAGCACTCCCACCTTTCACTTTTGCCTCAGTCTTACAGCTCGCTTTGGCCCATGGGAAGTTAGCAGAAATGATGCGAAGTGACACTGGAAATGAGTGTGAGCAGCTGAGCTTGTGCTCTCACACTTCTTTTGTCACAAGATGAGCTTCCCTTGAATAGCTCTTATTCCTTCAGCCTGGACTATGAAATGAGCACACCTGAAGCAGACCTGACCCCAACCCACAGAGACACCCCAAGCCCAGTGGGACCCACGGCTTAATGCAGAGCCAGCCAAACCCACTCTAAATCGGCCAATCCACAACCAACCCACACACAGATAAGTGGTAGCAAATGACCACTGTTTTAAGCCACCAAATTTTGGAGGCATTTGTTACATGGCATTATTGTGGCAATTGCTGACTAATACACAGGACTTCTCTTTACTGCAGATAATGTTAATTGTACTATGTGGTAACCACTGTGCTAAATCCTTGTGCAGAGATAGAGGAAGACAGTATTCTTACCTTCAAGAAGCTTGCAATCTAGTTTGGGGGAGAAGGCAAAAGCACATTTTTTGATTGGCAAACAATGCAAAGCATCATATACCTAAGTGCTAAGTAATATAGCAATAGAAGTGGTATTAAAAGGAAGCGATACAGGGTTTGAAACAACATGCCTCCTGGTCCTATCTGGGCCATGGATTTTGTCATCTCTTGGGACTTTTGTTCTCTCAACTGTATAACAAAGGTATTGAACTAGGTTAGCCCTGCAGTGATTTCTAGCTCTAAAAGCACAAGACCTTGTGATTACTTAGAGGACTGACTCAGACAGAGTTGACCTCTTCCGAAGAAGTAGGGCATCATTATAGCATGGCATAATTCATCTTGCTGGACCCCAAAAATAGGCTGAATTTAGATAGGATGATGTACAAAGATACAAAAAAAAATTATGTGAATAAAGGATCAGAGCATAATTCAAGCAAGATCATGCCAAAGGGAAGGGAATTTTGCCAAGGAAAGGACTGTATCATGTATTTGCTCAATACCTATTACTGTCAAATGAAACACCTTGACAACACTTTCCTTCTAGGCATGCTCTTACTTTATGCGATTTAAACATTATTCAGTGTTAAAGACTGCTCTTTCCCCTGACTCGTTTGTAGACCCCGAGATTGTAAAGCACGAAACATCTTCTATCACACTTTGTTTAATGACTCCAGGCCTCATGTTGTCCCTGAAAAAGGATTAAAAATTAAGTTTTGACTCAGTGGCAAATCTACACGGCCCAATCAGTAGCTATGCCTCCACACCTCAAGGCATAGCCTATCAGTTTCCAAAATTCAATGTGGATTGCCACACAGCCAACCTCATTCTAAGAATCAGTAGAGATGGAGAAAAACACAAAAATGGAAGCATAAACTATGCCAGAGCTGCTTACTCACTAGGTAGTGTCTTGGCCTTTGAGTCTTGGAGCATCATACAAAAATAACTTGAACTCAATCTCCAAGAAAAACGAGCATGTGTTTCCTCTTGGTATCACTCACCCTCTGAGATCCATTTAGGATAAAGGCTGCTTTCAAAATGTTACAAAGTGTCCCAGGGATTTTCCTGGAAGTTCAATTCTGTATGCTTCTGCTCCCCAGCTGCAGACTCCGCTTAGGAGAGCTGGATCTTCCCAAATGCCTAACCTTTGCAGGATCAGTGGGATAACAAGGCACGGAGAAGTCATTTGACAGAGGTTTTGTGTTCACTATTCAATGCAGGCCTATGAAAAATAACTCACTAAGGGAATATAGTAGTAACAGTTCTACGAATGTCATAACCTGAGCATAAATGAAAAATCCCTTATTTCTCATGATTCTATCATTTAATTTACAAATTGTTAAATCATGATTTTAAACTTGCTGTGCACTTTGACAGACCTACACCTGTGCAGTTTTCTACACTTAGCAGGTAAAACTTTTAAAAACTCTACGCAGAAAACAAAGTTTTCTTTTTTTAGACCTCCTGATGTTGGGTCTTGTAAGAGAGCTCGTAGCAGCACTTGCAAAGCACACTCTACAGAGAAGGGATGTGGGCAGATGTCTAAAAACACCTCTCTGCTCTTCTTTGAAATTATACTTGTAAAAGTTATTACACAGGAAATCCCCATGGGTGACTAATACTTAAACTGAATAAGTATCCCACACTCCACAGGAGTCCTAGAAGTGACAACAGAGGAAAACAGCCAGTTGGCCTCTTCTGAAAAAGGCAGCCAAAGACATTCATTAATCATTGCCCACTTAAGAGTGACAGATGAATATTTGTCTTTTTGCTTAACGTATTGAGAAAATAAGAACTGCAGTCAAGTCCTTTTTTCATGTATAATGCCATAGAGTGCAGACTTGATTATTCTATCACCATAACCAAAACCAGCTAAAATAGTAGGTCTGAAGAGTTAATATTCTGCATGGGTGAATTGGTTCCTTGGTTTACAGGTCTCCATCCTGCTGTATTTATACTACTAGTTAAATGGAATAATTATATTGTCACACTTTCAGTTCTGAAGGAACGAGTAGGATCATGGAGGAGACAGAGCAAGAAACAAGGAATAGAAAAACTGAGGCGCACACAGACGTTAGAAGCCTGGGCAGGGAGGTGTTTGGGAAACGGGGTAGACAGCCGTGGATCCACAGATCCCAGATGGCAGGTAACGGTTAGGCAGTAGATGAGAAACCACGGAGAGCTACCAGCAAAGCTAAAGGCGAAGACCATCTAGATTTGAGTTTCTCCAATGAACGAGCACACGTTTCGCCCGGGGACCTTATTAAAATGCAGATTCTTATTTAATAGTCCTGGGATGGGACCTGGAATTCTGCATTTATAACAAATTCCAGGTGGTGCTGATGCTGGCAGTCCGTGGACCACACTTAAGTAGCAAGAATTTAGTCGACCCAGAAATAGAGCTCTCAGGAAGTCTGGAAAGCAGCTCAGGGGTCTGTGAGATAGATAACTCTCATCAAAATAGGCTAAGATACCTTAGGCCTCAGCCATGATGCTCTGTATCCCTGCTGCTTGCCAAAATCTCAGAGTCTGAGAGCTACAGATGGAAGCAGGTGAACCATGTCAGGGTAAGTATAACAGATTGTCGGGGCAAGTATAAGGGACAATGCCAATATTATTCTACAATTATGAAACCAAACAACTGTATTCCATCGACTCTCACATTCTGATCTTAACGAGGTCCCAAAGAGTCTATATTTTTTTTATATTTATTATAGAAAAAGCTGTGAGGAACCATCGTTAACTTATTTGACTAAGAATAATTAAGGGCATATTGACATACAGCATTAGAGAGGCAGTTTACACAGCAATGAACAGTCCTAGAGACTCTGAAACCAGGCAGCCAGGGTCTTAATGCTGTGTGACACGAATTAAGTTACTTAACTTGTCTGAGCCTCAGATTTCTCACTCGTGGAAGAATGAGTGCCTACCCCCTGGAACTACTGTGATGACCAAATGAAAGCATGTCAGTTCTTAAAAGAGTGCCTGGAACCGAGGGAACACTCAGTAAAGGTGTGCTTTTATAGTTAGATTTTAGCACCGTATTTCTGCAATGTCTCCCTAGTAATCCCGGCTGAGGAGGTTTAGGCCTGCCTGTAATAACTCTAAGCCAGCTCAGCGCCTTGCAGAAACTTCTGAGTTAGCTCCAGCAGGCCTTCACATCCATGAACCCAGGGAGACAGTGTCAAAGCCTGGATGCACTCGGCACCTACTTTCTTTATATATCGCGAGGTCATTTTGGAAAAATCTTTTCCTGCTCTCCAGCCATTATACCCCCTTTCACTATTTCCGATCCAAATCACCTCCTTTTTTTCCCTCTAATTACTAGCATTTTCTTTAGCTTTCTTTTAGCTTTAGATGTTAGTGCCCTGTGTTTGAAAACATATGAGTTAGGATTGTTTACTATACAATATAATTTCAGGAAAAAGACTTAAAAATATGCATTCTAGTATAGCTAATTTGTGGATTCCTTCCACTGTCTTCATTTAGCCAATTACTTGCCAAATACAAATTCTACTGATTCTCCAGAGAAGTCTCCTCTTGAATTTGCCCCTTTCTGATTTGGTGCCACCTTCCTTCTGAATCTTTCACTCTCAGCCCATGCCTTGTTGGTAAATGCAGTTAGACTCGGCCAGCTTCTGATCAGCCCTACTCCAGGCTCTCCTGTGGCCCACTACTTCAATAAATCTTCCTAAAGTCCCGCTTTTTTCCAAGAACCTTGTCTTCTATATCAAGCTAAACTCGTTTGCTCGCCATCCTGAACCTGTCCAGTGCCTTCTCTCTATCCTCCCCATCTTTCAAGGCAGCAGACTGTGCATCACCCAACGCACCCACCATGCTCTCCTCGTCGTCATTATCCTCTGCTTTGCTTGCCACCTTTTTCATTCGACTCTAATGACCATAAAGCATTCCCAAAGATACGCATGAGGTGAATTCCATGAATTTGACTGGCAGTTGATTGGGCTCCGTGCATTAAGGGAAGAAAAACAGAAAGGACTCAAAAATACATTTACCCGTATCCTTTCCTCAAAATTATGATTTGAGCAGAAGATTTACACAAAGGTGACATACACCAACTATGCCATTGCTTAGAACAAAGTTCTTGTATGGGAATTGAGTCTTGTGACTGACATAACGCCCATTGTTTAACCACAGGTCAGCATATCTGAGCGGAACATGATCCTACAACCTTCCTGGGATCGCATTACCATGCTACAGATGGGTACATAAAACTGTCGGACTGTTATTTTAGAAGACGTGCAAGGAAGAGCATGATGACATGGGTCACCTGCTGCCGGGAATAGAGCTTTATGGCACGATATAGCTGTTTAATGGCCCATTGATAGCTCCTAGGGACGCCTGAGGTGTTTAAAGCCTCAGCCACCCAGGGTGCCTAAGAGAGCAGCCGTCAAACTACAGAGCTTCAAGGACCTGCTTTCAAAGCATATTCTCAAATATCAAAACTGACTGAATACAATGATTATATTTTTAAAGTTCAAGCACAGAAAAATCAGAAAAACTGAAGAATGCAAAAATACTTCCCTACTATATCACTCTTGTATTATTAATTAGGAATTGTGATGTATAATTTATATTCTTTTCCTCTTTTGAAATCTGTGACATCATTTCTAATATTTGCTTTCCTTTGAATTGCCGTGATAGAAAGTATAAGAATGAAAGAGAATCACTCCCATCATTATTTTTTTTTAAATTCATAACTGAAGACTTGCTCTTCAGATTTTCGTTGTATCTTAGCAAATTCGGCATTTTTAACCTGCAACATTCAACATTTAAGCACAGTTGACTCCGTGGTCATCTCCCACCAACAAAGACCCAGCTACACATGCCGTTAGGTTCTATGCGTCTTCGATCTCAGCCTAAATTCAAATAGAAAGAAGGGATTTAAAAAGAGATAGAGGGAGGGCAGTGGGAAGAAAGCACAAAAGGAGAGAAAATAACATTTGTTGATGACTGTTCAGTGTGCTACATGGTTTTTCACATTTCATAATCACATAATCTATTTCTAACTCTTGAGCGTTAGCCTCTAAATAACTCACAACTTTTAATTCCTATCTGAAGCATTTGTGATTCAAATTCAGCCAGCTCTGGTCAATTTATTGCTTTCTTCCCCATTAGCACTTTACAGAGTTTATGATATATTAATCTACACTGTTTTTAAACCAACTTGTTAAGCACTGTGGGGACTTTTTGTTCACGCACAATTTTCACGCCCATGCTTCATAGACTATGCTAATATGTCACATATACGAAAATGTAATATTATGTAAAAAGTAACTTAATTAACGTTTTGTGGTAATCAGAAATAACAAATGCTTCTAGCTTAAAAGGGCATTGGTGAAGCAGCCTGCATACAGCCTTTCCTGCTTCTTAATAAAGTACCTCCAAAGAAAACAAAATTTTAGAATAGCACTGAAAACAGGAAATTATAGTCAAACCATTACCAGACCCTGGAAGAAATTTCCATTAACCTCAGACTGATGAAACTCAATCAAAATTTCAATCAAAAGCTTTGCATATTATTCCATCAGAAAGAAAAGAAACTATGGATTGAAAAAGAGCAAACAGATCATCTCACACCACAACTCTGTGGACAATAGATCAAAGAACACAAGGTCTGCATGCCAGCCAGGAATCTGGTAGCTGACGCAGCACACGCGGATGGTGAGTGGCAGGTGGGATTCCACTGTTCAACCTTTAGGTGAAGGAAGAGGTAACAAGGCACATTCATAAGAGGAGTTCTTCTTACACTCGGCTGAGGGCGTCAGAAAAAGAAGATCCCTTCTCAGTCCAGCAAAGCTATACGAAACACAAACCTGCCATGCTGGGGATTGAGTTGGAAACAGTTCACAGGTGGAGATCTGAGGAAGGCAAATTTAGTAGCACTCTTGTGAACAGCATCACTTAATGAACAGATTTAGGGAAATTCACTCATACTATCTTTTGGCAAAAACTTAAAACTAAATTAATGAAGAAATAGCAACATTGGACCTGTGAGGATGAATGTTCTACAGACATGGAAAACTGAGCATTGGATTGGGGACCCTGAACGGACCAGCCTATGAAGATAATTTACAGCAAAAAGTGGGAGAAAACTGTGTTTTTTCCTTGATAGCGTTTTAGAAGACATGATTTTTATGAAGTAGAAAAAGAAAGAAATGGAGAAAACAAATAAGATGAAAAAGAAGTCTTGATGAATTTTAAAAAGACAAAGATGAGATAGGGAGGATTTTAGGAAAAATATAAAATACAATAGTAGAATTAAAATATGCAGTGGAGATAAATAGAGCAGAACTTGGTGACATGAAAAGTCAGATCAGTGGAGTGTAAGATTTTAAAAAGCTCTTAGAGTGCAAAGGGAAAACATAAGAAATTGAAAACAATGAGAAAATGATAACAGATGTGAAGAACAAAAAATGACGACCCAATCTAAGAATTCAAGTGAGGAAGCCAGACAAACCAGGAGGAAAACAATAAGCAGACCCATCACTGAAGAAAATTTTCCCATGTTAAAAAAAAACACCAAAATTTTCTGTTAAGGTTTACCACCTTTAAGAAGTGTAATCTACAAATAGGTATATCCTGGCAAAATATTTGAACTACAAGGATAAAATAAAAACTGTACACATATTCAGCTGTATAAAAAAATAATAAAAATCAGATTAGTTACAAATTTCTATGCTACCCTAAATGTCTGAAAATAATGAAACAATATCTGCAGGTCAGGAGAAAAGATTGTTACCCAAGAATTTTATATCTTGTAACATTTTCTACATGTATGAAGCAAATATAAAATCATACTTGTATTAGCCAGGGTTCTCTAGGAAAACAGAACTGACAGGAGATATCTGTAAATAGTATGAGATTTTATGAAATTCTCTCACATAACCGTGGGGATACACAGTCCAAATTCTGCAGGCAGGCTGCAAACCAGGGGCTCTGATGAAGGTCCTTGAGTTCCCAGGAGACGTTGGCTGTCCTGAAGTAGAGCTGGAAATTCTCTCTGAATGCTGAAATGCCCCTTTTAAGGCATTCAACCGATTGGATAAAACATCACTCATTTCTGACAGCAATCTCCTTGATTGACTGTAGATGTAATCAGCCATATATGCAGTCAACTCACTGATAAGTACAGTCCATAAATGTCCTTGTATTACAATTAGCCCAGGGCTTGCTTGACCAAACAACTGGGCACTATTACCTGGCCGAGTTGACACATTAGCCTAACCATCACTGTCCACCCCTTGACAGCTTGGCAGCCATACACATCCCCTTAAGCCATACTTATTCTCTAAATAAAAACAATAACAGACATACATATATATATTTCTGTCTAACAATCTTCAACTGTCCTGAGTACAACTGGAAATGCACTAATTCCCTACAGAATATAGTGTAAGTCCTAAACTAGACATCTTCAAATATTATGACATGAAACTAATACAAGTTATGTCATATAATAAGGGGAAAAGTTATGGAAGAAAACAAAGATATTTGTTTTATGTACATATACAATCATACGCATAACAGAGACAGGTTTGATACAATTCATATTTTAAGAAGATTACTCTTATTGCTATGAAGAAAGCATTTTGGAAGGGAGAAGGGTGGAAGCAGGAAGTCAGTCAAGGCCCTGGTGCAATTATCCAGCCAAGTCTCTGCACTCCCTCACAGTACTCTGCTCAAACTCCAAGTCCTCTTCAAGGGACTCCAATTCCCACTCTCCCTGATGCTGTGTGTTCTTCTTGGCAACAAACTCAGCTTTGTTGCCCCTGGTGCTGGAGCAGCCATTACGATTGCTACACTTCTTCTTAAATCTATACCCCTTCTTATATCTCAGGCCCATGCTTTTGCCACTACTGGCATTATCCTTCACCAAATACTATCCTCTTACCCTCCACTGTCACGCTTGGAGGCGTCTGCAAAGTTGACGAATGAGAGCTCCTCTTGGAATGTTAGCTCTTTTGGTCCCATTCTTTCAACAAATATTCGTCAGATACTTTGTTTGCCAGACATTGTTCCAAGCACCCAGGATAGGTCTGTGAGCAACGGAAACATCCTCAGAGAGTATGCACTCTCCACCCAGAGGTACAGCTCCCTCCTGCCAAGATTTGGGACAACTTCCCACAGGAATTTGATTAAAGAACTTGAAAGACGTTTCCTTCTTCCTTAAGGATGACCACGTGATGTCTTTAGATAGAATGTCTTTATTTTACTGTTCCTAAGATCCCTCCTTTTCCGTGGCACCCTGTCGGATCCTAAAGCAGTCTGGAATTTGTTTTTCTTATAAAGTCCTCTACAGTATGGTTCCAGCCCATCTTCCAATATTACTGGAGTCATTACCCACCTCACCCTCTGCAGTCCAGCCATTCTGAGTTTCTCCTATTCTCTGATGTGAGGAGCATTCACTCACCTCTAAACTGTCCGCCCATCATCGGTCTGATGCGCTCTTTCCTCATGGACAGGGCTAGGTCCTTCTCATCCTTTAGGTTTAGCTTAAAGAAGCATCTTCTCAAAGAGGCATTTCCTAATGATTCTTTCTTAGAGGGGAAATCCTATCATGGCCCAGTTACCTGCTGTTGACAGTGTACTTCATAATAATTGTTACAAAGTGGATTTACTTCATTTGCTTTCCTTTCGTGTTTATACCCCTTCACTCAGCATAAGTCCCTTGTGGATAAGGACTGTCTATCTTGTTCATCAGAGCACTGCCTGGCATACGGCATACAGATGTGCCCCAAAGTTATTTTAAGTGTGTGCCGAGTGAATGAGTAAAGGAACTAATGCCACTCTCTCTGTCCAAAATTGTCTCCTTTATGGTCAATATCAAGTGTGTCACTTCCTATGGAAAAACTTCCTTGAGTCCCCTAGTTTAAATCCTTCTGCTTTATGCTCCCATGGCATGGTCATTTGAAGCTGTAGGTAGCCCCGAAAAACATGCTCTTAAATCGAATCCATTCCTGTGGGTGTGAGCCCATTCATTGTAAGTAGGATCTTTTGATGAGGCTACTTCAGTTAAGATGTGACCCACATCTTTCAGGATGGAACTGAATCCTCTTACTGGAGTCCTTGATAAAAAGAATGCATACAGACAGAAAAAGAGAAACAAGAAGCTGAAACTAACAAAACCCAGAAGAGAAGGGAAAGACCAGCAGATGCCACCTTGCCCTGTGGCAGAGGAGCTGAGGATCGCCAGCAGCTGGTTTTCAGGAAGAAAGCATCACCTTGATGATGCCTTGATTTGGACATTTTCTCAGCCTTAAAACTGTAATGATATAAATAATAAATATAACCTGACCTATATCGTGGTATTTGCTTTAAGCAGTCTAGAAAACTAAAACACATGGCATCCTATCCACCAGTAGTTAGTAGTATCACCTGCTACTGTGATGTTTTATTTAACTTATTTCTTCTGTGCTGGCACCAATCCCAGTGCCTGATATACAGTAGGTTGAACAATATTCATTAAAGAAGTTAATACATTCCTCCAAGTAATTTTGAATTTATCTCAGGAGTTACATTTCTACCCCCTTTCGTTCACTAAAGTTCTGAAGAGTACAGATCAATCTGGTTGCTTCAAAGTGACTAATGTGGTACCTTATAACTGAAAAAGGGACTTTCACTCTCAGCCAAAAATGGTGTAAGAGGGGCTAGCTGTACCTTCTCGATTTAAACAACCAAGGCTAGACAGACTACATAAAACAATGGTTTCCAAAAAGCTAGATAGGAGGCAATAAACGAACAATACCCAACAGAAGCAAGTCCTACAATTGCCCCAGCTTGCTGCCTGAGAGGTTTCCAGGGCATGCTTAGGGACGAGGACACAGGCAAACCCAGGGAACTCTCTGAATAGAGAAGGTGGAGCTGAGAGCCCAGGGAAACCAGTGCAGCTGGAGGTGAAGACATGGTGCTAGGAAGGAGAGAGCACGAGAGAGGGGATTTAGATATCCGCGGAGGGCCCCCTAGAGCACTCGGCAGAGTGTGATCAAGCCATGCATCTCAGGGGACTACCTGAGGCCAGCAACAGAGCCGCCAAGAGGAAGAGAGAAGACAGTGCGTGGTGCTCATCCAGATCCGGGTACACAACCTGTTCCCACTAGCCAGACTAGAACATTCCATGGCCTGTGGGTCATTTGGTAGAACACTCAGAAGTGTCAAACCTGTAGATATTAAAGTATAATAAGATAGTATTATAAACAACTTTATTCCAATAAATTCAATAACTTAGCTAAAATGGAAAAATTCCTTGAAGACACAAACTACAAAAGGTCATTCAGGAAGAAATAGATAATGAGAATAAACCTTTATCTATTAAGCCAAAGTTAAAACCCTTCACACCAAGAAAAATGCAAGCCCATACGGCAACTCATAGCAAGCAGTTAAGAAAGAAACTACGTAATACTGTATTCATATACATACTAGATAAACACTTCCAGAGAACTGAAGAGAAGGGACCACTCTTCAACTCATCCCATGAGGACAGCATTGTCCTGATACCAAAACCAGACAAGACATTACAAAAAAGAAAGCTATAGACCAATCTTCCTCGTGAAATTGGAAACAGGAATTCCTAAGAAATTTTAGCAAATCAAATCTGTTAGGGGTTGAACTGTGTCCTTAAAGACAAGCCCAAGTCTTAACCCCAGTCTGTGGATGTAGCCTTATGTGGAAATAGAGGCTTTGAAAGTGTAATTGGTTAGGATGAAGCCAAGCTGGACTAGAATGGCCCTACACCTTATTAGCAGGGGAGAGCTGGACACAGAGAGGAGGACGCCATGTGACAGCTGAGTAAGGGAGCACAGTGGACTGCCGCAAGCCAGGAGAGAGGCTGGGACACACTCCGCCCTGCAGAGGAGGCGTGCCCTGACGGCAGCTTGGTCTTAGCTGTCTCAGCTCCAGGGCCACGAGACCATACAGCTCTGCTGTCTCAAGCAGCCCAGTTAGTGGTAACAATATTAAAGCGGCACTGGGAAATAAGACAGGAAACAACAACGTATAAAAATATACATACATCATGACCAACCCGGATTTACCCAGGAACGCAAAGTCGTTTTAACACTCGAAAATCAATCAGCACAATGCAACGTATCACAAACTGAAAAAGAAAAGCGGTATGATCATTTCAATAGCTGCAGAAGGCAGTTGACTGTAGTCAATTATAAGAGGCAAAATGCTTTCTCTTTTCAGATCAGGAATAAGACAAGAAAGTCTACTCTTACCGCTTCTATTGAACATCGTACTGGAGGTTCTAGTCAGTGAATTAAGGCAAAAAATATATAAAATTCTTCCAGTTTGGAGAGGAATAAGTAATACTTTTTATTCAGACATGATTGTTTATGTAGAAAATCCAGTGCAATCTACAAAAAAAAATCTACAAGAAATAGGTGAATTGAACAAATCATAATGTATAAGATCAGCATACAAAGAATAAATGTTTTAAAAATTACAGTAGCATCAAAAACATGAAATAAGGAAAAAATCTGAAAAGAGATGCATGAGACCTGTACATTTATATTACAAAACATTTTGGTATATATTAAATAAAACCTAGATAAATGAAGAATTATACCTGTTCAAGAGTCAAAAGACTCGATATTGTTAAGATGTCAATTTTCCTTGAACTGAACTTACAATTCAATATGATCCCTATCACAATTCCAGAAGGCATTTTTTTGTAAATACTGAAAAACTGACTCTAGATCTCATATGGAAACATACAGGATCTAGCCTCAAACCACCATCCCCCAAAATTCCTTGAAAAATAATAAGAAAGTCTAACTCTACCTGATTCCAAAGCTTATTATAAAGCTGTGATAATAGAAAGAGTGTGGCACTGCCATAAGGATAAACAAATAGACCAACGCAGTAGAATATAAAGTCCAGAACTAGACCCACATATGTAAGGACAACTGATTTTCAACAAAGGCACAGAGGCAAGTCAGTGGGTAAAGAACAGTCTTTACAATAAACAATGTTGTAACAATTAGATATCCATGTTGGGGGATAAAAGAACTTTAATTAATGTCTCACAACTTATACAACATTAACTCAAATAGATTACACACCTAAATGGAAAGCTTGAAAGTATACAACTGCTAAAAGAAAACAGAAAGAAATTTTTGTGAGTTTGGATTAGGTAAAGATTTCTAAAACACAACATCAAAATCAAAACCCATAAAAGAAAAAAGTTAACTAACTGAGCTTATCAAAATTAAAGACATTTGTTCTTCAAAAGACACTGTTAAGAAAATGGAAAGACAAGCTACAGTGACATAGAGAAAACATTTGTCATGTATCTGATAAAGAACTTGTATCCAGAACACAATGAACACTCAAACTCAATAATAAGGCACAAAAAACACAGCTTTTAAAAACTGGGCGGGTTTTGAACAGATACTTCATCAAGGAAGATAACCAGATGGCAAATAAGCACATGGAAAGATTCTCAGCATCATTGGTCATCAGGGAAGTGCAAATTAAGACCAAGTAAGACACCACGACACAGCGATTGAAATGGCTAAAATGGCTGAAATGAAAAAGAATGAGCATACCTGGGGTTTGCGAGTACATGGAGCAAGCGGAAGCCCCACACGCAGCTAGGGGAGTGGACGACGACACATCAGTTTGTAAAACAGCCTGGCAATGTCCTGTACGGGCAAATTTGCACCTACAATGCGACCCAGTCATTCGCTTCTAGCTGTCTACCCTGGAGAGAGGAAAGCTTGTGTCACAGCAGCTTTACTCCTAATAACCAAAAACTGGAAGTGACTCAAGTGTCCATCAACACATGAATGGATAAATAAAGGGTGATATGTCCTACACTGAAACAGTACTCAGTAATAAAAAAAGACTGACTCACGGATATACTCTATGACATGGATGAATTTCAAAATAGTGATGCTGAGTGTGAGAAGCCAGATAAAAAGACTATTCACTGTGTGATTCTAGTTACATAACATTCTAGAAAATGCAAACTAATCCAGAGTGGCAGAAAGCAGAACAGAGGTTGCTGGGAACAGACACAAAGGGGACTATTGAAGAGGAGGCAGAAGGGAGAGCTCGCAAAGGGGCATCAGGAAACTTTGGGTTGTGGTGGATATGGGTTCACAGGCGTATGCATACATCAAAACTTATCAATTGTACACTTTAAATATGTGCAGTTTATTTTATTTCAATGATACCTCACTAAATCTGTAAAATGAAAACTGGCAAGAACCTGAAAGAGCGTGCCCAGATAAATTCCCAGCTCAGAAGTCCCATACCCAGGGAGGCAGCCCAGCTCAAAGCATACCTGTGAAAACGGAGCAGGCCACCTAGGAAATCCTAAAGCAGCTGGGTGGTGAGCTGCACGATAAATTAGATCAAGAGATTAAGACAGAAGCTGTGAAACTGCTCTCTCGCCAATGCTAAAATGAAAATGCACACGCGTGTTGACTCAGCACAATATAAGCTTTATGCAAGAGGATGACACAACAGAAAACTTGGGAGCCTGGAGACCTGCTTAGGTTTTGTGGAAATGTTTCTGCTATTAGGTAGCTGTGATCTGGGGCATAGCCCTTCATCTCTTATGATATGTATTTCTTCACCCATGAATTTATGGTTTGGGACCCACAGAGTCTCTTCTAGAGCTACAATTCAAGATGTATTCCTGTGTTCTTTCCTTTTCTGAAATTCCTTTTTTCTATGACATGAAAATATGTATGTTTCTAAAATTAAGAGAAACTTAAGAACTAAAGAGAAGGAATATGATGGTATCTATACACAGATCAGACAAGTGGCAAAAATGGTCGCTACCGTTAGAGGCAGCTATTCGAGCATCGAGTACTGATCAAGCTCCTGTAGTGTGTAGCTTTATGCTGCATGTGTGGAGTAAGTGGAGTGTCACTCATTGGGCAGCATTGCTTTCACTGACAAGCTCAAAGACGAAATGAAAGACATTTCAGATGACATCAGCTTTCTGTAATGTAAGACTTTTCAAAACAAAATTCTCAATTATTTCCATCACAGTCCACTCATAATCAAAACATACTTCAGAATGCCTTGGAGGGTCCAGGAGCCTGCCCTCTAGGAATTTGCCTTCTAAAGGCTAAACGAGTACCTGATATCTTCTATTCTGTTTGGGACCTACATGGACAATGTGCTGAAAAGGAAAACACCTAAATATTTGTGGTTAAAAGTGCTGCCAAAACGGCTTTTCTAAGAAGGACAACCAAGCACGAATCTACAGATAAGGAATAACCTCCAGAGTCAAACAATAATCATGCAAAGTGTCCTTTAAAGTGCTCAGGATTAGTACTCCAACAAGAGATTTCAGTGGAATTTAAAGCTCAAAAAATAGGGCTAAAGTCTGAGATTAAGTGGTAATTTCCTTTGAGTGGTAAGGACGGGGCAGAGGCTCAGAACTGGAGCTTTCTTAAGCAGGCACTGCTTCTTTTTGAAGTGAACATGCAGCAGCACCTCTTAGTAAGCAGATCTTCTGCTGGGCTAGGATTTTTCTCTTACAGTAGCTATATATGCAGGAATAGAAAAGTGCACTGCTTTGTTAAAAACGGAAAGGTCTGATGATAAATAGCAATTATATAAAAATATTTATAACATCTAAAATGTTATTTGAAAGGGTCTAAATATTGTCAGAAAGAATAGGATAATATGCACTCAAGTATGTTTCTCAAAACTCTTTTTTTTTCACTATTTTGGAGAGCCTAGAGATCTGGATCCAAATTCGTTTCATCCAAGCAAGTGTGTCAATTGCATCTCTTCTCTGTGAGGCGGGATTATTGGAGTCGTTTATTCATTCATTCATTCCTCAAGCATCTAGCTGAGTACTACTATGTGTCAGGCATTGTGGGGTTGTGGTGAGAGAAAAGAAGGGAAGATACAGAGATGAAAGGCACGATCCTGAGACTGAGGGGTTTCACAGGCTACTGGGAAAGTCAGAGGCTTAGGCAGAGAGGAAGGAGCCGCTCGCTGTGCCCGCAGTGTCAGAGAAGGCTTTAGAAGGCTTTAGGGGTGTCGTCAGAGAAGGATGACTGCGAATGAGTTACAGGGACGGGGAGAGGGGATTGCAGGGAAAGACATCAGCAGGTGCCGACGCTCCGAGAGAGGAATGCCAGTGGTGCTTCCCGAGACAGGAGAGTTACTTGGTATGGACAGAGCATTTAGGCAGCTATCATAGGAAGGTGGAAACACAGGGTAGAACCATAAATTTACGTCGAGGGCGAACTTAAAGGGCTTTTTTAAAAGTTTGGCTGTGTAATTATTGCAGAGAGATGTCAAAGGGTTTTAAGCAGAAGAATGGGGAGATCAAATTCGGGCTTTAAAGACAGAATTTAAGCTCAAGTAGTTTGCAATTCTATTTCAAGGAACCCTATCAAGGAGTTCTACTTTTCAGAGTGTCAGCTGGACCTCAGCGGAAGGTAAGGAAGGAAGGAAAGACAAGGCAGGCAGAGTGGGCCAGGGGCAGATCCTCCCACCCCGCACGCACCAGAGGACTCCCCTTCATTATGCTTGTTATACTGAGCTTGGTTTGGGGTTCACGTGGGAGTTAGCCTGGTTAAAAAGGATTTGGCTGCGTGAAAACAAAAAGCATGAAAACCACCAGGGTAGGGTATGAACTGGGAGGAAAACATGCTGTTGTCAGAGAAATAGGAGCTCACTGCAACTAGGTAGCAGTCACTAGAACTCCAGTGTAGGCAGTGAAGGTGGGTTTCATAACTGCACTCACATACCAAAGTGCTGTAAAACAAATGAAACCCATAATGCATGCAAAAGGAGTAGAAATCACTTTTAGGTCCTTCTTTATTCATCAAGTCACAATGAAATCAAAAGATAAGTAGATTAGATGCCATTATACATACAAAGCCAGTGGTAACCTTAGATGAGTCTCCAAAGTAAAAGCAACCTTCCTTATGGTGACTTTAAGCTGAAGGTCTAAATCAAAATTTAGAGCCTTTGATGTCTGTTGGGACAATGTGCCAAATGCCCAATTTATTAATTTGATACTAATCAATTTCTTGGTTTTATGACCAATCAAGAAAACACAAGAGAAAAACTGCTGATATTTCATATATACATTGAGATATGGATTTATTCCACATAAAATGAATTTACTTTGGTCTGCACAAAGACTCCAAATTTAAGGGGGAAAATCCCATAATTCACAATTTGATGTTATTAAAATATATATAATATTCCATTTTGGACTTCATTTGAATCCAGAAACTCTACAATTAAAAAAAAA
>JAQZBX010038155.1:0-23553 GCA_029593785.1 Cabassous unicinctus | reverse complement strand
GAAGAGTGGGTGTAATTAGAACAGCTTCAACCTAATGAAATAGTAAACAAAAAGTAATACCATATCCTGGAAGGATTGCAGAGATCAGTCTCACCATCAAAAAATTGAAGGAAGCAGGGGTGGTGGTTATCATCATATCCTCATTCAACTTTCCTATTTAGCCTGTGCAGAAAACACATTTTAATTTGAGGCTGCTGCTCCACATGTGGTATCATTCTTTGTGAAACTTGGCCAGGTAATGGTTCCTAGTTGTTTGGTCAAGCAAATAGTCCACTAATTGTAACTATAAGGACATTGGTGGACTTAAATCATCAGTGAGTTGATTGTATCTGTGGCTGATTATATCAACAATAAACTGAAGAGTGTCTTAAGCAAAGAGAGACATTTTATCCAATCAGTTGAAGGAGAAGTGATTTCAGCACTCAAGAGAGAGAGAATTCCCATATCTACTTTAGACAGCTAGCATCTCCAGGGGAATTTATTGAGGAACTTCACCAGTATTCTTGGCTTGCAAAATTCCCCATAGATTGTGGACTTCTGCATCCCTATGGTCACGTGAGACAATTTTATAAAATCTCATAATATATGCAGAAATCTCCTTTAGGTTGTTTCCCTAGAGAACCCTGATTAATAGAGCTTGGTATCGAGAGTGGTTCTTAAGAAACAGAATCTTATAAATGGGATTTCTGAAATGGTTCTGGGGGTATTGCAACTGGTTCTTCACTCTGATTAGATTCAAAGGCACTAATGACTCTGTCTCCAATATCAAGAGGCCAACCCATGGTGTGAGTTAGTAATAGAGATATGGAAAATATCACCACTGGATATGACTACTTCCATGCTTATAAGACACACGTCCTGGATGAGAGTGTTTTTGAAACCTTAAGAATGTTTTGTGAAGTTAAAATGTACAATGACATTGGCTGGTTGTTACTAAATTTACTGAATACAGTTATAAAAGACAGGGGTGAGTTGAAGCCTTTAAATTTGCATTCTCTATTGTCTTTTCCTTTTAACCTGCAGAATACCATTTAGTAATTCTTGTTGGACAGGTCTCTTAAGAGATCTCTCAATCTCTGTTTATCCATGAAAATTTAAAAACTCTCCTTCCCTTTTTAGGCACTGTATTACCAGATAAATTTTTGGCTGGCAGTTTTTTCTCTTTCAGTAGATTAAACATGTCATACCACTGCCTTCTCATAATCATGGTTTCTGATGAGAAATCAGTATTTACTCTTATTTAGGACCTCCTGTATATGATGAATTGTTTTTCCTTTACAATTTTCAAAATTCTCTCTTTATTTTTGGAATTTGAAATTATTATTAGTATGTGTTTCAGAGTAGGTCTACTTGGATTCACTCTATTTATAATATGTTGTACTTCTTTGACATGTACAGTTATGTCTTTTAGAAGAGTTGGGAAATATGGGGCCTTTATTTCCTCATATATACTTTCTGCCCTATTTCCCTTCTCTTATCATTATGACATCCATGGCACATATATTTGTAAACTTCATGCTGTCACTCAAATCCCTGAGTTGCTACTCATTTTTTTCTGTTCTTTTTCTCTATCTGTTCTTCCATCTATATGATTTAATATATATATGTAAATTTTTATTGAAGTATATCATTAATACATGAACACACATAAACAATAAGTGTATAGAAAAACTTATGAATTTACAAAACACATAAGCATAACATCATACAAGGGTTGCATACATCACCCCACAACCAACACCTTGTATTGTTGTGAAGCTTTTGTTACAAATTATGAATGTGTATCATCAAAAGATTACTACTAACTAGAGTCCATATCTTAACATTTGGTGTATTTTCCCCCAACCTACCATATTATTATTTTTTAAAATATATTTTTTACAGAAGTTGTGAATTTACAAAACAGTCATGCAAATGTGTAGAATTCCTATACAACACGTTTCACCAACACACCATACAGTGGCTGAAAATTTGTTACAGATTATGGGATAATGCCATCAGACTATTACCACCAACCATGATCCATAGCGTACATTTGGCACACTTTTTTATAACTCCCTATGATTAACACAGTACATCTCTGGCATTGATTCAAGAATATTACAGTATTGCTGTTAACCTCAGTACATAGGTCATACCAACTGCATTCTTCCCATGGTTCTCCACATTCCCATCACTCTGTAATAGTGATGTATATCTGCTCCAGCTCACAGAAGGACACTCTTGTATCTGAACCATCAATCACAATTCTCATCCACCTTGAGCTCACTGTGTTATTCAGTCCCTAGACTATTCTCTAGCTCTATTTCAATTGACATTTACATCCCTAGGCTACCCTTTTCAGTCACAACCTCATTTATAAAGTAGCTGCTACTCACTGCAATATGTTACCATAAACTCTATCCATATCCACACTTTTACAGTCAAGTTACTTTAAACATCTACATACATTAAGCATCAGTAGGCCTTCTCAATCCCTCCTCTTATCTCCTAATAACATATACTCCAGGTTTTAATTCCATGCATTTATTTTTTGTATTTAGTTTATATTAATGAGACCATTAAATATTAGTCCTTTTGTTTCTGGTTTACTTCACTTAGCCTAATGTCATCATGATTCATCCATGTTATCATATGTGTCCCAATTTCATTTCATCTAATTGCAGCATAGTATTCCATTGTATGTGTATTCCACATTTTGTTTACCTATTCATTGGTTGATGGGCACTTGGGTTGTTTCCATCTTTTGGCAATTATGAATAATGCTGCTATGAACATTGGTGTGCAGGAGTCTGTTCATGTAACTGTTTCCAATTGTTCAGGATATAGTCCTAGTAGAGGAATTGCTGAATCATATAGCAGTTCTAGATTTAGCTTCCTGAGGAAACGCCAAACTGTCTTCTACAGAGGTTGCACCATTTTACATTCCCACCAACTGAGAAAGAGTGTTCCTACTTCTCCACTTCCTCTTCAGCACTTATTACATTCTGGTTTTTTTTTGTTGTTTTTTTTTTTAAATAATGGCCATTCTAAGCAGTGTGAGATGGTATCTCATTGTCATTTTAATTTGCATTTCCCTCATAGCTAGTGAGATGGAACATTTTTTTCATGTGCTTTTTGACCACTTGTATTTCCTGTTTAGAAAAATGTCTATTTAAATTTATTGTACATTTTTTAATAGGATTACTTGTTATTTTATTGTTGAGTTGTGTGATCTCTTAATATAGAATGGAAATCAAATGCTTATAGGATATGTGGTTTCCAAACTTTTTCTTCTATTGAGTGTACTGCCTTTTCACCTTCTTGACAAATTCCTTTGACTCACAAAAGTGTTTAATTTTGAAGAGGTGCCATTTATCCATGTTTTCTTTCACTGCTCATGCTTTTGGTGTAAGGTTTGAGAATGCACTACTTATCACCAGTCTTAAAGATGTTTTCCTAAACTTTCTTCTAAGAACTTTGTGGTTCTTGCTTTTATATTTAGGTCTTTGATACATTTTGAGTTAAATTTTGTATAAGGTGTGAGATAGGGGTCTTCTTCCTTTCTTTTGGCTATGGTTTTTGAACAATCAACTTGATTCCTTCATCTATGTGTCTGTATTTGTGCCAGTACCATGCTGTTTTTACCACTATAGCTTAGTAATATGATTTAAAGTCCAGAACTGAGAGTCCTCCAACTTAACGTTTCCTTTTTAGGTATTTCTGGTTGGTTATTCAGGGTCACTTACCCTTTCAAATAAATTTGATAATTGTTTTCATTTGTTTAAAAAATGCTGTTGGAATTTTTGTTGGGATTGCAGTGAATCTGTATATCAATTTGGGTAGAACTGACATCTTAATAATATTTAGTCTTCCAGTCCATGAGAATGGAATGTTCTTCTAGTTATTTAGATCTTTTTTGATTTCTTTAACAATATATTGTAGTTTTCTGAATACAAGTGCTTTACGTGCTTGGTTAACATTGTTCCTAAATATTTGATTATTTTGTTGTTGTTGTTGTTGCATCTTATTATGTTTGATTCTTTTAGTCACTATTGTAAGTGGAATTTTTACTGATTTCCTCCTTAGAGTGCACATTATGATTGTATAGAAACACCACTGATTTTTGAGTTTGGCTATTGAATCTGGATACTCTATTGAAATCATTTATTAGCTCTAGCAGCTTTGTGGTAGATTTTTCAGGACTTTTTAGGTAGAGGATCGTATCATATGCAAATAGCAAAAATTTTACTTCTTCCTTTCCAATGTGGATACAGTTTATTTTTTTTCCCTGACTGCTCTAGCTAGAACCTCTAGCACTATATTGAACAACAGTGGTAACAGTAGGCATCCTTGTATTGTTCCTGTTCTCAATGAGAAAGCTTTTGGTGTTCACCATTGATTAAAATGTTATCTGGGTTTTTTTTCATATATGGCCTTCATCATGCTGTGGAATTTTCCTTCAATTCCTATTTTTTAGTATTTTTATCAAGAAAGGATACTGTTTTTTTGTCAAATGCCTTTTCTGTGTCAATTGATAGTATCATAGAATTTTCTTCTTTGATATATTAATATAGTGTATTACATTGTTTGATTTTCTTGTGTTGAACCACATTTGCATGTTTGGTAGAAAACCCACTTGATTATGATGACTAATAGGTTTGATGTGTTGTTGGATTCAATTAGCAAGTATTTTGTTGAGGATATTTGCATTCATATTCATTAGGGAAATGAATCTGTAATTTTCTTTTTCATAATAGCTTTACCTTGCTTTGGTATGCGGGTGATATTGTCTTCATAGAATGAGTTTGGTAGCATTCATTCTTAGTCCATTATTTTGGAAAAGCTTGGGTATAATTGGTATTAAATCTTCTTTACTTGGTAAAATTCCCTGTGAAACCATGTGTTCCTGGGCTTTTCATTTTGGAGAGATGCTTGATGACTGTTTCAATCTCTTTACTTGTGATTAATTTGTTGAGGTCTTCTATTTCTTCTAGAGTCAGTGCAGATTGTTCATATGTTCCTAAGAATTTTTCCATTTCAACTACATTGTCTAGCATTTTGTCATACCATTGTTCATAGTATCCTATTATGATCCTTTTAATTTCTGTGGAGTCAGTAGTAATATCCTCATTTACAATTTTTATTTGATTTATTTGCACCTTCTCTCTTTTCTTCTTTGTCAGTCTAGTTAAGGGTTTGTCAATTTTGTTAGTCTTCCTGAAAAACCAACTTTTGGTTTTGTTAATTCTATTGTTTATTTGTTGTTGTTGTTCTCAATTTCATTTCTTTCTGCTCCGATATTTGTTATTTCAATCTTTCTACTTGCTTTGGGATTAAATTGCTGTTCTTTTGTAGTTTCCCCAGCTATGTAGTTAGAACATTGATTTTAGCTCTTTCTTTTTTTATAATGTATGCGCTGAGGGCTATAAATTTCCCTCTCAGCAATGCCTTCACTGTATCCCATAGGTTCTATGTTGTGTTCTCATTTTCAATCATCTCAAGATATTTATTGATGTCTCTTGAAATGTATTCTTTGACTCAATGATTATATGAGTGTGCTGTTTAATATCCATATATTTATGAATTTTCCCTTGTTCATTCTCTTTTTGATATTCAATGCTGTCCTTTATGATCAGAGAAAGTTCCTTGTATCATATTGATCTTGTTGAATTTATTGAGATCTGCTTTGTTACCAACATATGGTCTATCTTGGAGAAAGATCCATGAACACTTGAAAAGTGTGTATATCTTGCTGTTTTGGGGGGCAATGTTCTTTATATGTCTGTTAGGTTTAGTCTGTTTATCATATTATACAACTTTTCTGTTTCTTTATTGATCCTCTGCCCCAATATTCTGTGCAATTCTGAGAGTGGTGTATCGAATCTCCAAGTATTATTGGAGAGATATCTATTTCTCCCTTATGTTTTGCTGCTGTTTGTGTCATGTATCTTGGGGCATCCAGGTTAGGTTCATATAGATTTATGACTGTTATTTCTTCCTGGTGAATTGCCACTTTTATTAATATATAATATCCTTCCTTGTCTCTAATAACAGTTTTGCTTTAAAGACTATTTCATCTGATATAATATAGCTACTCAATCTATTTTCTGGTTTTTGCATGCATGGAATATCTCTTCCAGCCTTTCACTTTCTATCTATTGGTATCATTGGGTCTAAGGTGAGTCTCTTGTAGAAAACATATAGATATCTCATATTTTCTTATTCATTCCTCCAGTCTGTGTCTTTTGATTGGGGAATTTAATCCATTAACATTCAATGTCATTACTGTAAAGGCAATTCTTCTTTCACATATTTTGACCTTTGCATCTTATTGGTCATATATTATTTTCTCACATTATTTGACCCCTCTGGTTACTTTTACCTGTATAATCTTTATTTCGAGACTGTCTTCAAAGCCTCTCCCTCATTTCTTTTCTTTCAGGCTGTAGCACTCCCATACTTTTTTCTACAAAGCCAGTCTCTTTGTTATAAACTCACTCAGTTTCTGTTAAAATATGAATATTTTAAACTTGCCTTCATTTCTGAAAATAATCTTGCTGGATGCAATATTCTTGGTTGGACATTTTTCTCTTGCATTATCTTAAATATATCATACCACTGTATTCTTGATTCCATGGTTTCTGATGAGAAATCAACAATTACTCTTATTGGGTATCCCTTATATGTAATGCATCATATTTCTCTCCATATTCTCAGTTTTCTCTCTTTGTCATTGACATTTGACATTCTGATTACCATGTGCTTTGGATTTGGTCTATTCAGATTTAATCAGATGAGAGTACATTGTGCTTCTTGGACATGGATGTTTATGTCCTTCAATATGTTTGGGAATTTTTCTACCATTATTTCTTTAAATATTCCTACTACCCCTTTCCCTTCTATTACATCATGACACTTGCCATCATTTTATTACCTGAGATCTTGTTCAAAATTTTCCATTCTTTTCTTCATCTTTCTTTTGTATGTTTGCTTTTAGAAGGCATGTCTTCAAGCTAACTCATCCATTCTTTTGGCTCCTAAAATATGCTGTTGTATGCCTCCAGTGTATTTTTAAATATAATTTATTGTGACTTTCATTCCCATAAGTTCTGCTATTTTTCTTTGTCTGCTTTCAATCTCTTTGTGATTAACCAGGGTCTTCTTAATATCCTTAATCTCTTTAGCCATTTCACTGAATTTATTAAGGAGATTTGTTTGAGTATCTATGATTAGTTTTCTCAACTCCTTTATGTCATCTGGAGGCCTTTCTTGTCCTTTTAACTGGGCCATATCTTCCTGTTTCTTGTTATGGATTGTAATTTTTGTTGGTATCTTGGCATCTGGCTTGCTAGATGTTTTTATTCTGTGTGGAGTTCCTCACTTTAATTTAGGACATTCTTGTCCTTTCTTCCTTGCTGTTTGCATAGTAGAGCTGAGGGTGTATTTAGTAGTGTAAGCTCTGTGGGCTGAAGTTGCCTGCATTGTCCCATGAACTGATGAAACTTCTCCCAATTTTCTCTTGTGCCAATGGTAGGGACAAAGTAATAATCCAAGTCTTGCAGGCCAACACCATCTGTCATTGCCCGGAGAGACTCATGAAACTTTGTGCCTGGGGCAGGAATGGACTGCATGTGAGGGCAGAAATCTATGGCATTTGGGTCTAAAATGATGACAGTTGCCCAGGTAGACTGTTGTAGCATCTGCTTCCCACCATGGGTGGAGATGGACACTCTGGAGTGCACAACAATCTAATCCATATGGTGGAATGCACCTGCATTTGCCTGAGAGGTTAAGGGAGTGCTTTTACTTCTGCCATTTAGGGGTTAGGAACAGAACCACTGATGGGCAACAGTTCAGTTCATGTAGACTGAAAATGCCTGCCTTTGCCTGGAGAGACTGATGAAAACACTAGTCCCTTCCTGCCCTATTGATTGGTATGGATCTATCCACAGGCACCTGACAGTTCCGTCCCTGTAGGCCAAAAGTGCCTGCTGTTGCCTGGTAAAGCTGAGGAAACAGCAGCCCCTCTTATCTTATTTTGGGGTGGGGATGGATCCTTTGGTGCCCACCAGCCCATGCCACTCAGGCCAAAAGTACTTGCCATTGCCCAGAAAGGCTGAGGAAACACCAGCTACTCCTATCTTATTTGAGGGGTTGAGTGGATCCATAGGCAGTCACCGGTCCATGCCATGCGGGCCAAAAGTGCCTGCTATTGCCCAGATAATAATGAAAAATTACAGCCCCCCTCCTATCATACTTGCGTTGGCATGGAGCTACAGGTGTCCAACTATTCAGTCTGTGTGTGTTAAAAGCACCTGCAGTTACCCAGAGAGGTTAGGGAAACACAGTCCCTCTCTTGTCCTATCAGGAATGGTGGTGGAGCCACAAGTGTACACCAGTTGAGTTTGTGAAGGCCAAAAGCACCTACAATTGCCCTGAGATCCTAAGAAAAGTGATAAAGGTAGAGAGGTGGAGTTGGAAACTAAGGTGCTCAACAAACCAGTCCATTGGGCTGAAAATACCTCTTGTTGCCCAGAGAGGCTGAAGAAACACAGCTCCTGTTCTATCCTATTTAGGTGCAGAGTTGGAGACCCAGGTGTCTGACTATTCAGTCTGTGCCAGCTTAAAGCACCTGTAGTTACCTGGAGAAACTGGTGCAGTTCTCCCCAGCATCTTCCATACCCTAGCCTAAGCTAGGGCTACAATCTGATCTTGGTCTAAAGAAGCTGGTCCCTACCTTCAATGTGATTTTCAGTCAACCTTATTTCTCCTCATGCCAAGGGCAGTGTTAAAATGATGGCTACTGGCCTCTTTCTGTATTTGACAGGTTCAAACTTTAGCTGCTCTTAGGATTATACTTTAGCCAGCTGAATTTACTAATCAGTAGTTGAAATTGGTGGCCAACTGTCACTTCCTCCTCCGTTTTTGGGAAATGGAGCTTCCAACTCCATCCATGGAATAGCTCCTTAGATGGCTTTCACTGCCAGAGTAGGATGGGCTTCGCCTTCAAAGGCAGGACCTGCAGTTTTCTGGAGAGGCTGGTGGAGGATCCCCCAGCTTCCTCCCTTCCAGAGGTGGGGCTTGGGCTTAGGCTAGAGCTGCAAACTGATCTGGGTGGAAAGAAGGCAGTCCCTATGATCACTATGATTTTCAATCAGCCCTGCTTCTCCTCATGCTGGGGGCAGAGTTAAAATGGCAGCTAATGGCCTCTTTCTGATGTGGAAAGTTTCAAACTTTAGCTGTTCTTAAGATAATCTTTTAACCAGCCAAATTTACTAATCACTAGCTGAATTAGGTGCCCAACCATCTCTTCATGCCCTGTTTTTGGGAAATGGAGCTTTCCGGTCCAGAAAAGACTAGCTCCCAAGTGGCTTGCACCTCCAGTTGAGTATGGATACTGAGCTCCATGGCACTGCAGATGGTCAGCCTCCTCCTTTCATTCTTTCAAGGATGTTGCATCACCCTTGTCTCCTGTAGGCCCAAACAGGTGCTTTAGATAGCTTTGGGTAATTACTAACTGCCCTGTAGGGTGAGCTGACTCTTGGTGCCTTACTCTGTCACCATCTTGCCCTCCCCTCCCATCTATGTGATTTTGAATTTCTGTCTTCCTGTTTACTGATTCTTTCTTCTGCTTGTTCAAATATGTTGCTATATTCCTCGAGTGTACTTTTTTCTTTTAAAATAAAATTTTATTGAAGTATTTCTTTTTTTCATGAACATACATAAACAATAACTGTATATTAAAATTTGTGAATTTACAAAACAAACAAACAAATCATCATACAGGGCTCCCATATATATCCCCACCACCAACACCTTGCATTGTTGTGAAACATTTCTTTTACACTGTGAAAGAGCATCATCAAAATATTACTACTAATGATAACCCATATCTTACATTTGGTGTAATTTCTTCTATTGTGTCTTTCATTCCCATAATTTCTGTTAAGTTTATTTTTATTTTCTTGTTTGTTTTTTATTATTGTTTTTCTTTAGTTTAAAATGAGCTTTATATCACATAAATGTTACATAAAAAATGCAGGGGACTTCTACATATCTTACCATCAACCCCTACCCCCCAACAACAACGTCTTTCATCAGTGTGGTAAATTTGTTACAATTGATGGATACATATTTGAAAACTTCTACACAGCATGGTTTACAGTTTACATATGTTTTGTGCTTTGCATCACACAATTTTATAGTTTTCAACAAGATATATACTGGCTTATATTTGTCATTGCAATATCATGCACAATGATTCTAGTATCTCAAAAATGCCCCATTTACACCTATTCTTCCCTCTCTCTCCCCGCTAGTGACCACTTACTTTATATTATTGTTACAAGTTCTTGCATTACTAGGGTAATAATAAGGCTGCTTTATCCACAGTTGCAGAAAGCTTTGTTCATTCCTCTTATTGAAGATTTTGGGATGGTGGTGCCAATTCTGGTTCCAAATGGGAGGGGACTAAGAGGCTATGGGGCAGTTGAATGAAACTGTTTTGCTTGCAGTTACAGATACTCTCTGCTTTTTGAGATGGTCATTGTCCATCATCATCCTTCTGTTAGCTGTGCTGGATAAGTCTGATGAACTGGAGATTGGATGTTGGTTGCAACTCTGCTGAGATTCACGGCTCACCCGTCATATGAATAGGAAGAAGATTAAGCCTGTGGCACATATATTCAACAGCCATTGCCAATTATATGCTCAAATATATGGGGAAGTAGAACCATGTATACGAAAATTATAAATGAATCTAACTCTGATACATTGGGGTATATGTGTTATCATATATTCCAATGTAAGTCCCACTGATGGGGTGCCAACTTCCTTGCATTGTTTGCCCTGCCTACAGTGATTATACGTCTCTAGAGCCCGCAGGAACACTCCTACCTGAGGCACTATTTACTGTGGATGACTGTGAGTTTCTGCTGAAATGTCCATAAGGGTAACATGTGGAATAACCTCCTGACTCAACTTTGAAATCTCTTAGCCATGGAAACTCCTTTGCATTCAGTTTTCCCCTTTTTGGTCTAGATCTTTCTCAAATGCATTATTAGTTGGCACTTTGTATTAATCCCTCATTGCAGGAAGGATCATCCCTGGAAGTCATGTCCCATGTAGGGGAGAAGGCAGTGAATTTATGTGCTGATGTTGGCTTAGAGATAAGCGACTGTTAAGCAACAAGGAGGCTCTCAAGAGGTAACTCTTAGGCAATATATATTACTAGGCCAAATTTTGATTTCACAGCCATCAATATCAAGGACTGCCCTCCCTTGAAAGACACAGCCCAATTACTCCAGAGATTCTCATCACTCTATTGGAGAATTCAGCTTTATTCACCAGGATGGGAGTTCAATATCCCATTGGTTATTCTCTGGCCACCACCCACCGAGACATCATATGACCACATGTACCCACCTCACTCCATTGAGGCATGCCCCAGGTGTACCAATACCCACAAATCCCCCACCACTGACACCCTGGACCAGTGATGCAACCTGACCACAGCTGCAACTAATCTGCAACCCAAATCCTCCCCAAAACAAAAGCCAAGGAAAAATAACTACCAAAATTAAAAAAATAGTAAGCAAAAAATAAGAATTAAAAAAAAAATGTTTTTCAAATTTTCATTGAGCCTGTCATCACTATGAGATCTGTTACTTTTTCTGTATTTTGACAATTTCTTCTGTATGCCCCCCCCCCAGTGTCTTATTTTCTTCCACTTAATTTTCTGAGAAGCTTTAGGTTACAGAAAAGTCACATAGAAAATGCAGGGGATTCCCATGCACTCCAATCCCTCCTCCCCATTTTCCCTTTCCAATAACATCCTACATGAGTATGGTACATTTGTTATAATTGATGAAGTAATATTGAAGCACTGCTACTAAACATGCTCAGTAGTTTACAATATGGTTTACCTTTTGCACTGTCTACTTTTAAAGGTTCTGACAAAATAAAATAATGGCCTTTATCCATCAATGCAACATCACACAGAACAACTCCCATGCCCCAAAGAATCCCCATGTTACACCCATTTCTCCCTCTCCCTCCCCTCAGAACCAATGGCAAACACTAAGTTTCCATTTTTGGAGAATAAGGTATATAGTTACACACATTAATATTGCTAACTTGACATACAGGTCTGTTTTCTTTTATTGGGTGCTACCTATATACATGAGATATTCTTGCCCCTCTAATTGAGAACATAGCAGAACTCTCTAGGATGGGAGTTTGGTATTTTCTTTATTATTTGTGTGGGTCTCCACCCACTGAGACAACACCCTATGCCAAGATGAACACATTCACATTCCATATAACTATGCCCCAGGCAGAAGCTTCCCGCATATCCCCACCCCCAATGCCCTGTACAAGGGACCCTCCCCTGTAGTTTCAAGCACATACCCATATATCCCCAAAGTTTACCTTCCTACAGTCCTCCACTAATTCCATGGATATTCCATCCCAAATCCCCTGACCTACTCACCCTCATATTCCAGCATCGTTGACTGTTCTCATGCATCTGCACCATCATTACTTGCTTTCACTGTCAAACCACCCCTTCCAGGTTTTCATGGGCTTTGCCCATTTTGAGCATCATCTCACTACACTCTACTCCCTCTCTGTCTCCTGATAATCTATTTTCCAGGATCTAGCTCTGTGAATCTTCTTAATAGCCTTAGGTCATGTCAGTGAAGCCATACAATATTTGACCTTAAGGATTGCCTTACTTCACTCAACATAAGGTCTCCAAGATCCATTCATGTTGTTGCATGTGTCAATACTTCATTTTTTCTTACAGCTGATCAATATTCCATTGTATGTATATACCTCATTTTGCTTATCCATTCATCTGTTGATGGGCATGTGAGTTGCTTCCAACTTTTGGCAATAGTGAATAACGTCACTATAAGCATAGGTATGCATATATCTGTGTGTGTCTCTGCTTTCAATTCTTTCAGGTATATCCCCATCAGTGGGATTGTGGCATCATATGGCAATTTTATAATTAGTTTCCTGAAGGACTTCCAGAAGGCCTTCCACAATGGTTGCACCAATCTATATTCCCACAAGGAGTGGATAAGTGTTCCTTTTCCTCCATATCCTCTCCAACACTTGTTGTCCTCTGTTGCTTTTTTAATAGCCATCAGTCTAATAGGTGTAAAGTGATATCTCATTGTACGTTTGATTTGCATTTCCCTAATACCTAGTGATGTTGAGCATCTTTTCATGTGCTTTGTAGCCATTTGTATTTCCTCTTTGGAAAAGTGTTTATTCAAGTCTCTTGCCCATTTTTAAAAAGGGTTTTGTCTTTTTATTTTCAAGATTAAGAATTTCCTTATATATGCTGGATATTAGACCCTTATCAGATAAATGAATATCGACTATTTTCTCCCATTGAGTAGGTTGACTTTTCACTTTTTTGACAAACTATTTTGAAGTTGTTTCATTTTAAACTTTTAAAATCTTCTTTATGCTCATGAATCCTCTTCTCAATATTCTATATCTCTTCAGTCATATTTTCTTCCATCTCCTTGAATTAATTAGGAGATTTGTTTTCTTAATTCTGCTTTCATCTGAAGTTTTAATTTGTTCCCTTGACTGAGTCATATCTTCCTGTATCTTAGTATTTTGATTTTTTGCTGATGTCTCTGCACTTGATTGTTTTGGTGTGTTAACACTGAAGGTCAGTTTCTCCCTCTTGTCTAGGTTTTTTTTTTTAATTTATTGTCTTTGTGTTAATGCTCTTCTCTGACACTTGCCTAATTTATTCATTATGTTTAGATTAACATATTTTTAACTTTTTAAATGTCCTCAGTTTTTTTCATTTAATCCTTGCCTTGGATATGTGGTATGTGTGGTAAATTTTAAGATTTCTCTTTTTTGTGCAATTGCTTCATGTCCAGGAGAAAGATTTCCTTCTTCTCTTCCTTCTTTGGGAACCTCAATCTGTTCTGTTTGTTTTTGTGCAGAATTTTCTCCCCATCTCTTATGATTTATTTAAATTCTCTCCCTCACCTTTTCCTGTTCAGTTCTGTCATGCTGTCTTATAGCACTTCAGTCCCCTTTCCCATTTTTGTGAGGCTTTTCTACCCGCCCCCCTCCCCAGTTTCTTGCTCATTTGGATATTTTGCTCCAGGGAACAAAACAGTGTTAATCTGGCAAAGCCCATTTTGTGTTTATGTGGTCCAGCCACCTAAGATTGACTAAGTGTGTGTACCTCTTGCCAACATTTCTGTTGTGGTCTCTTTCTATCTCTCTTTTTTTCCTGTATGACCTTTTTATTTTGCACTCATTGGCTGCTTCTGTTCTGCTCTGGGTTTCTGAGGACTTGGGTCCCTGTGCCTGGATATGTATGGGGTTCTAACTTGCTCCTGGGAGTGGCTAATTAGTTTGCTTCCATGTCATGAGGGACCTGGGCCATGGTGCCTTTATACCTCTCCCAAACTGCTTGGGACCATGTGAGACTGAGGTGTTTGGACTGGCAGAGCTTGATTGGAAATTTCCTACCTGATCTTGGAGATCCTTTTTCTTATTATTCAATTAAGCATTTGTGGATTCCTCCTCCAGTCTTTATTATCCTCGGGAGTTCCAAGCATGTAGGATTTGGCCTTTATTAGTTAATTCTGATGGGAGACTCTTTCAGAAGATATCTTATAACAATATGGCAATGATATCTGCTAACTGAATTTTGACAAGTGTGGCAAGTGCAAACAGTAAGAAAATAATTATATTTTCAACCAAATAACTTGTAAAAACTGGATATCCACTAGCAGAATAATGAAATTAGACCCTGATCTCATACTATGTAAAAATAAACTCAAAACAGAACAAGTCCTTAAACATAAGAGTAAAAAGTGTAAAAATATTAAATGATAACATTGGGGAAAATCTTCATGACCTGGCATAGTTATGATACTAAAAGCATGACATACAGAAGTTTAAAAATGGAAAAATTTGAATGCATTAAATCTAAAAACTTCAGTACATCAAAGGGCATTATCAAGAAATTAAAAATACAACCTATGGAATGGGAGGAAAAGCTTTCAAACCATATATCTCATATGTGTTAATATCAAGAATATACAAAGGATTTTTACAATGCAATACAACAAAAAGATAAACTCCTTAATTAAAAAATGACCAAAGTATTTGAATAGATATTTCTTCAAATAAATCATGTGAAAGGCCAATATGCATACAAAAAGATGACCAAATCCATTAGTTATTGGGGAAATGAAAATTAAAGCCACAATGAGATACCACATCACAACCACAAGGACAGCTGTTACTAAAAAAGTGTTTGATAATGTGCAGAGAAATTGGAACTCTATTGAATTGTTTGTAGGGATGAAAAAGTCAGAAAGCAATAGGGTCAATTTTCTAAAAATTAAATTGAAAATTACCACTGGGTCTAGCAATCCCACTTCTGTTTATATATCCAAACAGTGTTGCAAACAGATATTTGTACATCACTGTTTATAGCAGAAATATGCACAACATCTAAAATCTGGAAGCAGCTCAAATGTAGATCAATTAATGAATGGATAAACAGCATGTGTTGCATACACACAATGAAATATTATTTGGCAATAAGAAAATATGAAGTTTTGAGACATACTGTAACCTGGAATAAACTTGAAAATGTTATGCTCTGTGAAATAAGCCATACACCAAAGGACAACAATTTTATTGTATCACTTATAAGAGATGACTAGAAACAGCAAATTTGCAGTGATAGAAAACAGATAGAAAACAGATCAGAGTTTATGGAGCAGGGTAAGCATGATGGGAGAACAGGGAATGTTTGAAAAAAGAAATGCTCAAATATTGACCAGATATTTTTAAAAGATAAAGTATGGTATACTTATACAATAAGAATGTTTTTTTAAAATGCTCAAAAATGATCGATATTTCAAAAAGACAATGTATGGCATATCCATAAATGGAAAATTATTCAAACATAAAAGAATGAAGTTCTCATACATGCTACAACATAGATGAATCTTAAAAGCATTATACTAAGTGAACCAGACACCACAGAACAAATATTCTATGATTTTCTTCATAGGAAATGTCTAGAGTTAGCAAATCCATGGAGAAAGAGAGTAGATTAGAGACTACCAGGTTTAGACATGAAGGAGGAGTTACTGCTTAGTGGATACAAAATTTCTGTTTTAGGTGATGAAAATGCTTTGTAACTGATGGTGGTGAGGGTTGAACTGCACTAGAAATTAATGCCACAGAATTGTATTCTTAATATGCTTAAAATAGAACATTTTTTGTAATATATGTAAGTATTGTGATATGTGTATGTGCAAAATACATTAAAATGCATGGTACCTGTCCTAAGGAGCCACCCAGTGAAAACATTAGAGTGAATTTGAGTATCAAAATAAAAATTTATTAATTTAATATATTATATCGCTAGGAAAGAAAAGGGATCCTTAAATTCATTGTAATAATAAATTTAGAAAAGTGTAAAAAGGAAAACTGCTTTACTGAGGAATGTGAATTAATGCATAAAGAATGAACAGAACAATTCAAACTACCATATGAGTGATTCAGACAAAAATTTGTTAGTAAAAGATAAAATAATTTTGTCTTTTGTTGTGAAGTTATTAAGACAATCTCAAATGATCACTCTAGGGATTACTTATTACAAGGGACAAATAACACCTCAAATAGATAAATCTTATTAATGTTGTCATAACCAAACTCAACATCAAAAATAGTACCTATAACATATGCTTGTGATATGATGTA
The DNA here is from genome assembly GCA_029593785.1 of Cabassous unicinctus. NCBI lineage: Eukaryota > Metazoa > Chordata > Mammalia > Cingulata > Chlamyphoridae > Cabassous > Cabassous unicinctus. The sequence continues at coordinate 6,801 of JAQZBX010038155.1, read as the reverse complement.
CTGAGAATGACACACCATCATCTGAGTAAGGCTAATGAGGGGGCTTAGATCTTATGAGGCATATAAGAGTTGTCCATCATTATTTTGTTACTTGTTCTGGGCAAGTCAGATGAACTAGAAAGTAAGTACTGGCTGAAACTTTACTGAGATTCAGGACTCAACTATCATATGAACAGACTGAAGATTTAAATCTCTGAGAAATATGTTTAATAGGTATACTGAAAATCATAGGTTCAAATAAAAGGGGTAGAAGAATCATGATTAGGGAAATTATAAATGATTCTAAATCTGTTATATTGGGGGATTAGATTATTATATATTCCAAAATAGGGCCAGCCTAGGAGATGTTGATTCCTGAGGGCTGTGTGCCTTGCCTATAGTGTCTGGATTTCTTCAAGCCCTTAGGAGTACATTACTTTGAGGCTTTATTTACTGTTGCATTTAATGAGATCTGCCTGAGCCCTCTGGAATTACCTCTCAACTAACTTTGAAATCTCCTAGCTGTTAAAAATCTTTTGTATTTAATATTTAACTGTTTTGGCTGGGGTCTTTTAAAAAGGCATTGCTGGTTGATGCTGGGTAGTAATCCCTTGTTGCCAAGGAGGCTCATCCCCAGGAGTCATATCCCACATCAGAAGGAAGGAGTGAGTTTGTTTGCTGAATGTGGCTTAGAAAGAAGCCTCATTTCAGTAACAAGAAGATTTTCAGGATGTAACCCGTAGGAATTAATTATAATTAGGCTAAGCTTCATTTTTACAGGAATAATGTTCATAAGTACAAGTGTTAAGACCAAGGACTTGGCATATTGCCCTGTTTACTTGTATTAGGTGCTCCCTATATATTAAGGAGATTTTTACTATTTTATTGAGATAGTATCAATATTCCCCAGAATGGGAGTATAATATTTTGTTGGCTCCTTTGTGGGTATCTAGAAAGAAAGCTTTTGTATACCATAGTGATATGTTTTAGGTGCATTTCCCCCCATTTCCCCCCCACTGTGAACACCCTGTACCAGAAACATAAACTCGCTATAGATCTTGAAAGAATATTCTTATAATTATATTCTTAACTACAGTCCTCAGTATAGAAAAGTGCCACACACTTAATAGCTTAAAATATCACCATTCATTTCCTCACCGTTCAAAATTCAGAAGTCTCCTGGACTTAGCTGGTTCCTCTGCTTAGAGTTTCACAAGTTTGAAATACAGGTTTCAGCCAGCTTAGGCTCTTATCTCACAGACATCAGAGAAAAAACACTTCTTGGATGATTCAGGTTGTTGGAAGAGTTAATTTCCTTCTCATATTTTCATGTGACCCCTTTTATTTTCAAAACCAGCACGAGTACATCAAATGCCCCTAATGCTTCAAATGTATGACTTTGTCTTCTGAGGCATTTCTGTGACTTCTACTTTAATGACTCATATGATTACATTGGGCCTGCCAAGTTTATCCAGGATAATCTCCCTATTTTAAGGCCAGATAATTAGCAGCATTAATTATATCTACAAAGGCTGAAACATAACATAACCAGGCAGTAATACCAGGTTTGGAGATCTACATATGATATTAAGAGACCATTGAAATTTTGGTCAAATTTATATATATAAAATATATAAAATTATATAAAATATATGTGAATTTTAAATGTATATATGATACATAAAAATTATATATATATATATTTGTTTTCTTGCAATTTTATTGCCCTTGGTTACATCTTTAATGGTAACTTATAAGGAAGAAGCAAGTGGAAAACACAATTAAAATTTGCAATATATTATTTTATTTTATTATAATAAATGATGTGTTCTACTTCAGAAATACTGCATTTAAAAGGTGGTTTCTTTCACATACCATATGCAGACCTTGGTAAAAGGACAGACTGTCACCTCCTTCCCATATTGAGTGCAAGATATCAATCAACAGACTTTGACTGGTAACACCTGTACTGAAATCCCAAAAGTGGAAAGACTGTGGAGATTTGATCTCCCAACCCAATGTGCAGTACTATAATATATGTTCAATTTAAGAGGTTTTAAGTATATTTAATGCAAGCAAGGTTTTTATCTCATGAACTGAAACTAGACTCTGAATGAATATGCTATAAGTTGACTGTAAATGTGTGAATCAAAGAATGGTGGAATGAATTAGTGACCACTGTCTGCCCCTCCAATTTTATCCCTAATCTTCATGCCTTCTTTTCCTCCACAGTTGTGAATTTTAGGCATTCCTTAAATGTTCACCTGCCACCTCACTTCCACTCAATTATTCTAGCCTTCTTTATTGCTCTCCCAAGGCAAACCTGTATCCTTTTTGACCACCATCCCTCCATGGTTCATATTCCAGAATTAGCCATCCCTCTGAACTTCCTTCATCTCCACAACTTTCCTCTTCTATGCCTTCCTTCTCCCCTACCCTATAAGAACTCCCCTGTTCCAATGATCTCAGCTTATTTCCTGTGACTTCTGTGCCCGTTGCTATCAAAGCCCCAACCCTTGACCATAGGGAATCCTCAGGTCCTATATGACTTCCATTCACACCCCCGCACCTATTTCCCCAATACTATGAAGCTTGTTCTTTTCTCCTGAGGCATTTACCTCTGTGATGTCAACTAGTTTCCCCACATCCATTCATTGTCCTTTGCACATTTTGCATCCCTTTGTCATTGTCCCTCATATCCTCTATTTTCTTTTTCCACTCTATATCCCGCTTTTGATATACTAAGTACCCTCATCTTCTTCATACCCCACTTGTTATTCCTCTTGTCCCAACCATGTTCTTCAATTCCTCATAGCTATTAAATCTCTTGTGACTCTTATTCATACATGCCCTTTTCTATGCCTTTATACTCCTTTACTTTCTCTTTCCCTGCATTCTTTATCCTCCTGTGACCCAGAATCTGCATCCATGTATTATTCCTATGTACCTTTTCTCCGTGCACTTTTAATTACCTTGCTCTATCACATACCCAGGAAAAATCAGTCCCCTAAATATTCCAGCTTTCACACCATGAAACTTTGACCTATAGTCTCAAACCTCACATGCTGTGCATGGTAAATGCTTTTTTTGTTGGTGATTGCAGGCTTGGGAAATTCACAAATATGGAATAGGCACCACCTAGGCTTCCAGAGGTCTGGAGATACCACTACTCTTCCATACATGAGCATGTTACTGAGAGATGCATCCACAGGGTGACTGTGTGAGTGTGATTTTATGAATGTGAGTGTGACTGTGTGAATTTTTGTAAGGTGCATGATTGTGAGGGTGTTTGTGCATGGTGTGTTCATGAGAGTGAGTGTGTGACTGAAATTGTGGGAGTGTGGGTGTGAAGATGCTTAACTAAGTGTGTAGATGTGATTTGAGAGTGTGAGTGAGCATGCATGTGTGTTTCTGCATCTGTGTGAAAAGTGTAAATTTTGTGTTTGTGTGTATTTGTAAAGTATGGGTTGTGCATCAGGTTTTAACTCCTGACCTGTAAAATGGGGCAGAATGTTTGAATAGAGGACAGGATCAAATTTTTTTGGTGACAACAACACCAAATGATTGGTTGGTATACTTATATCTTATGTTTCTTCATTAATAACAAAATCAATGAATACTTTTAATTGAAAATTTTGCAAAAAAAATAATGGAATTTGAGTAAGTAGCATTGACTTATCTGTTAAAAGAATAGTAGAATCTGCCTTTCAAAAATTTGATCCTGGTTGTTTTATTTCTGCAGGAATCTTTTATAAACCCTTCTCTTTTTTCTATTGATGTGTTTCTAATTAGCTATTACTAGTGGGGGCAATATTAGGAAAATACATTTTCCTAAAAATTTCCAGGTTGATTGACATTGACTTATGCAAATAAATCCAGTGATTTCTAATGTAAATTATTAGAAGCATGTTCTTTCTTTTTCTCATAGCTCTTTGAAAATCCTTCTCAGTTATTTTTTCTGATTCCAGATCTGCTCATAAATTAAATGATGTTACAGCTAAATAGTATGAAGATTAGGAAATAAGTCACTTTGTGGTATAAAAGCTTCTAAGAGAAGCAGAGAATAAAGTGATTTGCTGCCTGTCCCTCGTGGCTCAGACATGAACATTTTCTGCTTCTCTTCATATGTGTCCCTGTTTGCCTCCAGAGATGACGGAAAAGAAAGAGCCTCGTGAAAACACTCCAATGGTCTCTTATGAGATCCTGACAAGAAACTTGTAATTGTTTTTTTTTAATTAACAACTGCAAAAATGTTTTTCAGAAATATTCTCAGCTCCCCATGACTGCACCCTCATGATACAGGTGAAATTATAATTATTCTTTGGGGAGGTGAGGTCACAAAATCACAAAACCCTATTTCAGGATCTTATTTCCTCTCTCCCACACACATATTTGCAATCATGACAACCTCACTGGGACCAGAGTATTAGGAGTGAGAAGGAGCTGGGTACGTATTTCCTATATCAATGAGAAAGACAGAATCATAAGTGAAGGAGGCCTATTAAGAGTCAGATGAGTGATATTATTATAAAAAAGGAAATCTTCAGGGTTTGAAACTGTTCCAGTACAAAGACACAGAGATGAGAATAATAATTCCTGAGGCATGAGCTAAGCTAGTAAAGAAAAATGTGGGTACTTGATCCAACACCCATCCCTGGTGTTTCCTAATGTAATTTGGTTAATTCCTCACTGATGGCAATTGTTCGTGTTTAATCCAAGTGATAATGAAATCTCTGACTTTTAGGATGATTAATGGCTGCAGTTCTGAATTTAATCTGTTGTTTAGTCAGTCTATCTTACAGAAGTCATCGAGAAAATTTTCAGGATTAATATAGGTGTGCATATAATACATCCATGTTTGTAATAAAGAACAGAACAAATCAAAGGGATCATCCAATCCTGGGCAGAAATTGTGTATCTGAATGGCAGCTGATGGAAGAGAAATATTTTAAGTCTGAGGATATGAATTGCTTCATGGAGACAGTAAATGTGCCTTTACTGAAAACATCTGAGGTCTATTGATTATGGTGAGACTGTTTTGCACCTTGATGTTAGGGAAGGAGTATTTAAGGGTAATGTAACTTTATTAATATGTTTTTCAGACAGTGTCTGTCAGGCCCAAATGTATCTTTCAATATTTTCTCTGGTTTAAAAACATATTATCAAACATAAACTTTGCTATTCTTATTTATGCAATGCAAAAGATTTCACACTTTACAGATTCTATTTTTCATACAGTTTATATTTCACTATCTTTCACAAATCTCACCTTATTTCTAACTCAATTTAGATATTAATAAATAAATATATGATTCAAAATTAGTAATGATTTAGTTTCAACTTCATAGTACTTTTATCATGCTTTAGTGTTTCATGTCCCTTATTTTAGACCATGACCTAATGTTGTTAAATAAGTCCAGTGAGAGATGTCAGTATACTTTTGTTCCTGACATAAAAGCAAAAGAATCTTTCAGTTGCCACCCCAATGTAGAATTTATCTTGCATTTACTAAATCCATCTTGTCATAAGTTTACGTAGAATATGCTTCAATCAGGGCATCTACATTTTACTGTGATCCCTAAATCCTTGTTCATAATTGATATTGGGCTATGAAATAACTTTTATACATACCTGGAAAACTTCAAAATAAAATGCCATCAATCTAAAATAAAATGACAGGGTGTTAGAACAAAATATATACAGATTATTTGAATAATACAGCTAGGTATCTTCTTTAGTATAGCGTGTGTTGTTATAGCTAACTAGAGTGTAAGTTTTGACAAATCACTTAACTTCTCTGTGCCTAAATTATCCTCAACTTCATGATTAAAATATCAGTGCTTGCCTCATGGATTTCTGAAGAATATATAAGTTACCATATGTACAGACTTGATAGCAGTAGTTCATACATGGTAATTTCTCTTTAAAAGTTATATATTCAAAGCTCAGAAACCTCTTAATGAAAGGAAAAATAATATGTCTTTAAGTGCAATCTAACGTTGAGTGGAGAATCTTGTATTTTGGTTGAGATGCTAAATGTAGCCCATGCCTTATTTTCGCTCTGCAGTTTCTTCTGGATCTGAAATAATCGGTCACAGATAACTGAAAGAATGGCCTCCAGGGATTTGGCAATAGGAATGATCTTCTTATCACAAGCGATATTTGGAATCCTGGGGAATTTCTCTCTTCTTTACCATTATATCTTCATTTCCTTCACTGGTTGCAGATTAAGGCCCATTGATTTGATTCTCAAGCACCTGATAGTAGCCAACACATTGGTCCTTCTCACTAAAGGAATACCACAAACGATGACAGCATTTGGTTTGAAAGATTTGTTCAATGATTTTGTATGCAAAGTTGTTTTTTATCTTCACAGATTGGGCAGGGGTGTGTCCATTGTAAACACCTGTCTCTTGAGTCTCTTCCAGGCCATCATGATTAGTCTGAGGAATGCCAGGTAGGCAGAGTTGAAATTAAAAGCCCCAAAGTATATGGGCTTATCCATTTTCCTGTGCTGGATCATCTACATGCTGGTAAATATTATTCTTCCTATGTATATGACTGGCAATCAGAGTACCAAAAATATCACAAACAAGAAAGATTTTGGATACTGTTCTTCTGCACCTCATGACAAAATCTCAGAGTCACTTCATGCAGGGTTGTTATTAGTCCCCGATATTTTATGCTCATTCTTTGGGCCAATGGCTCCGTGGTTTACATCTTGTACAGGCACAAGCAGAGGGTCCGATATATTAATAGGTACAATGTATCCCCCAGATCCTCCCCTGAGTCCAGAGCTACCCAAACCATCCTTATACTGGA